>CM035410.1:163678980-163876480 GCA_020310875.1 Ceratopteris richardii
GTGTATGTATATGCATGTGTGTATGTAATATGTATGTGAGTGTATATGTAATATGCATGTGTGTATGTAATATGCATGTGTGTATGTAATATGTATGTGAGTATGTGTATGCATATGTGTGTGTATGTATGTATGTATGCATTTGTCTCTCTATCTCATTCTCTTTCTATTTGATCTCTCTCTCTCTTTCATCTCTCTCTCTTTGACTCTCTCTCTATCTTTCTCTTTCATCTCTCTCTCTCTCTCTCTCTTTATGTTTCTCTAGATCTCTCTCTTTCTTTCATCTCTCTCTCTCTCTATCTCACTCTATATCAATCAAAAACAAAACAATCACTTACATCGATGTAATTGTTTGGAGCATTGTCCTCAAGGTCCACTTAATGTTGCCCTTCGTCGAATTCCAAAGATTTGATTCCAAAAAGCTCCTGCAAAATCAAAGAGAAGAGAAATTAGAAAAGGGAAAACACAAAGAAAGAGAAATGGTGCTACAGTATGTGCAACTCTTACAAAAATTTTAGATCTAGAGAAACAGAGATGTAGAGAAAGAGAGAGAGAGAGAGAGAGAGAGAAAGAGTGAGAAAGAGAGAGATGTGTGTACACAATAGGTGCAGAATGTAGTTCACGCACGCAAACTCAACAGTAGCAAAGTTTGGTTCAAAATGCAAGCAAATGTTGAATTTTTGCTCTCGGGCCCGGTTAAAACGTTGCCTCGGTATAAGCGTCGGTATGCGCGTCGGTACGGTAAAATACCGATGCCTATACCGACGCTCATACTGATGCCTATACTGACACTCATACCGACGCCTGTATACCGACGATTAAATGACCGTCGGTATTGCATCCGTGGTTTTTCAAGCATTTTCAACGGTCATACCGATGCCAAGGCGTGACCGTCGGTATGGGCAACGTTGGTATGCCCCTGATATGTTGTAGTGAGTGGTACTTGGCATTTTGCCTTGTTTTATCCCAAGGGGAAATCATTATCATTAGATTTACATGCTTTTTAGGACTTTGGTTGGGCTAGTTGTTATCACACTCGTGTATCCACTAGTGGTTTTTGCTTCATGCTCGATAGCTCATGCATATCTTGGTTGAGCAAGAACCAGCTACTATGGCCACTTCTAGTTGTGAGGTTGAATATAGGGAAGCTTTCACAATGACTGTTGAGTGTGTGTGGGTGAGATGCCTTATGGCTGATTTTGCGTGTTGGTCATTCTTCTACCACCACCATCTTCACTAGCAGTTAGAGTGCATTGGCAGTTGCAAGGAACCCTATGTCCCATGCTTGCACTATGCACATTGAGGTTCACTATCATTATGTCAGGGAGAGGTTCTCTGCTACAAATATCAGTTTGGTGTATGTGCCCACACAAGAGAACATTTCATACCTTTTCACAAAGGCTCTACCTAGGGAGAAGATTAAAGCTTTTCGCAAAGCTTTGGTCTTACTTCCTTTTGTGTATTGATTCCACATAGCTTGGCACTTCCTTATATATGATAGGTAGCTCCTTGTTCACCGCATCACTTCTAGGGGGGATTTTAGGTAGTGATATGTGCGAACACAGTAGGACTGTTGGGGCATTTTTTTCCCGCTTTAGCAGGTGTTTTTTCCCCGACTCTTATATAGGCCTATAGCTCTAACAAATCATTCATCTTTGTACATTCTAGTGGTAATACATTCAATATTGTGTGTTGTGCTCCAAGCTTCTTCTTCTTCTTCTTTCTTGTGTTGTTTGCATGCTTGCATAGACCTTGAACTTCAACATACCCTCCATTGAGTGCTTAATCCATCTACACTTTTGAACATCAACCTCCTCCCCCCTCACCTTTCTCAACCCTCATCCCCCCTACTTTCTATTTCTTTGTAGCTTAGTTTGGTGTTTAGTAGAATGTCTGTGTAGTACCTAATTTTGTGAAACTACAATGACAGTAGTGTTCATTTGAGTTCAGTGTGTTGTGGACTATGGAATGAGGGAATGATGAGGTGAGATGTTGTTTCCTCGTACCCCTCTTGTGATGTAGGGAAGAAATCCCCCCTTGGGAGCAAGTGCAAAGGCTACCTTCTAGGGATGAGCATAACTTTTCAGTTATTTGGAGTTGACAAAGAGAAGTCGAGCGAGGGAGCAAGCCTATCTAATAGAACATTTTAATCTAACCTTATGAGAGAGTCGAGCATTGATATTGATCCAAGCATAGGCGTTTTCTGTAAGATTTGCAATCATCTTTATAAAGTTTTGGCTACATGCAAGATCTTTTAGGGATTAGAAGATGAACTCTCGAGGCAATCATAAGCTTTGTCAAAGTTGAACTTGATGAAGAGGATGTTTTGAAAAGACTCCTTAACAAATTCAAGGCATTCCCACACATCAATAATCACCTTTGGGATGGATGTACCCTTAATAAATGAAATCTCAAAGAACCTTGTTGATATGGATGATGATGACTAGGATGAGAGAGGTGAAATTGCTAGGTCTACCATTCAATTACACCTCACAGATAATGTTCACTCTACAATATTGGACTGTGAAACTATAGAGGAGTTTTGGAGGAGGTTATGTAATACTTGTGAAAATTAAATGGCAGGAAATAAAGTGTTTTTTATGAGAAAGTTGTATGAACTTTGCCTGAAGGACATAAATAGAGGTGTTTCTCATCTAAATGATTTTGATGATATATTTTCTTAGTTAAAAGTGTTGGAGTTATATGTGTAAACATGGATTTTCTATTATGATCTCTATTCCTTCTACTCAGGTAATCTAGAGATTTCTCAATAGAACACTCCTTAAAAGAGCTCCCAATAGTTGCATGTGGATTATTCCTTCCAGAATTTGTAGAGGTTCTTCCCTCTAAACACATTCATTAGGATGATGCAACATCCAACTACTCCCCTTGAAGGGCCTTATTCTAATCAATGGGTTAGTTAAGCTCGAGGATTCTCTACATACATTTTAACACTTGGATGTCATTTGGGCAAGAGAAGAAAAGATGGTCAATGAATTCTTGAACCTTAACGCATTATTTTCTTCAAGGATGTGTGTTACATATTCTTTAGGATTTGGTGTGGTTAAAATAACTTAATGAAAACATTATCATGAGAGGACCACCTTCTTCCACTCCATTAGAGCATGCTAGATTTCTTGAAGTTTGATATCCCACCTTATGTAAGTCCATAATATGCACCACTATTTCTTAATCATGAGCTGAGGCGAAGCAATGTTTTTCAACCTTATAAGATTTTGAATTCTATTACCATTGATTTGTATCAACCCTTTCAAATAAGAGTTATCGATAGAGGCATACATCCGCACTATTGAATTCTTCATCCAATTGTGCATTAGGCACCAATAACTTATTACAATATGAGTGTGGTATCAATTTATTCTCATATGGTTCCAAATATGCTTCCTATAGTGGAATCTCTTGTCCCACAAGATCTTCATTGTTTGTGAATCCTTATAGTTTATTTGGAATATACCTAACATGGGAAACCAAATGAAACCGTTTTGTCTAGTACCTACCACTCACTTGTAATTAGAGTTGATTTTGTAGTGATGCTTCATCTTATTCTATACTTTATGGAGAAAAATCATCAATTCCAAACCTACATCTCGCTGTTTTCTTTTGCTGCATTCTGATATATTGAGATATATTTCATAATCCAGTTATCACACATAATCTTACCTTGTGTAACATTATCTGCATGGCCATCTCTAATTCTCTTTCGTCGATAAAGTCATGAATCGAGACACAACAGTGATCATATTTTCTTTATTAATACAATGAAATCATGCAATTAAATCTTTATTTATTATTTTCTTTATTTTTAGCTTTCTTTTGTCAATGCAGTCATGACATGAGACACAATGAGTTTCGTAAATGGAGAAGATTAGGTATTCTTAGTTATTCATCATCACTTGCTTGAATTTTCAATTTTCTGTCTCACAAACATAAAACATAATCATTGTGAAAGAAGAAATGGACTACGATTACTCAAGTAAATACTATGCTTATTTCAAACTATCAAGATGATGTGATAACGCTTGAATAAAAAAAGGCCCTCTGGATTCAAGTCACAATCCTTTGTTAAGAGAATACCAAAGATTCAAGTCACAATCCTTTGTACTTGGAGATAGACTTCGACAATGCCTATAGGACATTGGAGTGGGATCTCATTCTACAATGCCTTAAGATTATAGGATTTGATAATAAATATATTTTGATGTTGTAGGTGAACAGTTTAGCTTATGCAAACGTCAATCATAAACTATAACCTTTAATTAAACTTAAAAAAACTATCATAAAAGGCTAACCTTTGACCCCTTTATTGTTTTCCATTTATATCGATAGTTGCAATTTCATTGTTATTAACCATTTCCATTTGAGATCGATCAAAAGTGTGGCTTTTCCTTAACAAACAGAGAAATGTGTTCTCAAATTATTTTTTAGATGAAGCTAATGTGTTCTTATGCAATAATTTGGACAATACCAAGGGTTTTTCGGAGTAACTAGAAATTATCTACATCACCTTGATTCGAACATCAACCATAACAAAGCTATCTCTAAGGTCTTGCCCCATCGTCGAGTTATAAATTTAGAGGGAATCCCCATGGGTTTTGAAGTTTTGAGGAATCAACATTAGCAGTGCGTGTTCAATAGCGTAGAAGATAAGATGCCATATTGGAAGGCCATAAAACATTGAATCGTGCATGAATTTCCATGTTGATAAACACCTTTCTTATCCATTCTATTATTTTATGGATCAAGTTATAGACTTGAGATAAAGAATTGATCAAGATGAAAAGATCTTGTAAAAAATTTCCTTGGACTAGTGAGCATATTAAAAGATATTAAAAGAGGAATTGTTTGGATATATATATATATATATATATATATATATATATATATATATATATATATATATATATATATATATATATATATATATGTATGTATATGTGTGTGTGTATGTGTGTGTCCTATAATTTTTCTCTTCTAAAGTTTCTTGTTTGCTGGTACGTTCGATGCGCAAAGAGAGAGAGAGAGAGAGAGAGAGAGAGAGAGAGGGAGAGAGAGATACAGAAGCTTTGCTCCCCCCCCTTCACGCGGCTGCTACGCACACAGGCACCAAAGAGAGAGAGGGAGAGAGAAAGCGCGAGAGAGAGAAAGAAAGAGAAAGAGAGAGGCTTATCATAGGAAAATCGAATTGATGCTGTAATTAAGTTTCAGTTTTCATTCCATTATCTGGTTAATTTTAGTATTGAGTTTTTATTAGCTTGGATGCAAATGAATACAAAATTATTGTAATACAAGGGAAGATGAGCAGGAATCTAGACATAATTTTAACCCATGGGTTTTGGTTGTTAAACAATGTTTTCTACTGTGTTGATTCTTGAAAGCAGTGTCAATTTATTATGAGTTCATGTCATACAAGGCAAGATGGTTGTTTGCATACCAGCCTTTGAGTATGTAAGTGTGTGATGGAATGTGTGATATGTGTTTGCATTTATGCATGTGAATGTGTGATATGTGTTTGCATGTATGCATGTGAATGTATGAAGTGCATGTATGCATGTGTATGTGTGAAGTGCATGTATGCATGTGTATGTGTGAAGTGCATGTGCATGTGTATGTATGCATGAATGCATGTGCATATGAATGTGTGCATGTGCATATATAGTGTGTGCATGTAAATATTAGAGTTAGATGAATGTGCATAAGTATGAATGTATGAGTGAACATGCATAGTATGAATGCATGTATGTGAGTGACGTATGCATGTATGCATAAGTATTTGTTTTGTATGTATGCATGTGAATGTATGTGCTTACATGTATGCTTGTGAATGTATGTGTCTGCATGTATGGATGTGAATGCACGAGTGCATGTGAATGTTTATGTATGCATGTATGCATGTGTATGTGTGAGAATGCATGTGCATGTATGTAATTGATGTATGCATGTGCATGTATGTAGGTGATGCATGTATGCATGTGTATGTATGATGCATGTTTTTTGTGAAGTGTGCATCTGCATGTACGTAAGTGATGCATGTATGCATAAGTGTATGTATGCATGTGAATGTATGAAGTGAATGTATGCATGTGAATGTATGTGTTTGCATGTATGCATGTGAATGTATGTGTTTGAATGTATACATATGAATGTATATGATGCATGTATGCACGAATATGTATGATGCATGTATGCATGTTAATTGATGCGTGTATGCATGTATATGTATGATGCATGTATGCATGTGAATTGTGATGTATGTATGCATGTATATGTATGATGCATGTATGCATGTGAATTGCGATGCATGTATGAATGTATATTGGAATGTATGCATGTGAATGTATATGTTTGCATGTATGCATGTGAATGTATGTGTTTACATGTATGCATGTGAATTTATGTGTTTGTATGTATGTATGTGAATGCATGAGTGCATGTTTATGTATGCATGTATGCATGTATGCATGTATGCATGTGTATGTGTGAGAATGCATGTGCATGTATGTAAGTGATGTATGCATGTGCATGTACGTAGGTGATGCATGTATGCATGTGTTTTGGGAAGTGTGCATGTGCATGTATGTAAGTGATGCATGTATGCATGTGTATGTATGCATGTGAATGTATGAAGTGAATGTATGCATGTGAATATATGTGTTTGCATGTATGCATTTGAATGTATGTGTTTGCATGTATGCATGTGAATGTATGAAGTGAATGTATGCATATGAATGTATGATTTTGCATGTATGCATGTGAATCTATGAAGTGCATGTATGCATGTGAATGTATGAATATGAATGTATGCGTTTGCATGTATGCATGTGTAGGTATGATGAGTATGATGCATGTATGCATGTATATGTATGATGCATGTATGCATGTATATGTATGATGCATGTATGCATGTGAATGTATGAAGTGAATGTATGCATACAAATGTATGTATGATGCATGTATGCATGCGTATGTATGATGCATGTATGCATGTATATTGTGATGTATGCATAAGTCTTTGAATGCATCTATGTATAGATGTATGATGCATGTATGCATGTGTATGTATGATGCATGTATGCATGTGTATTATGATTAGTGCATGTGTTTATATGATGAATGCATGTATATGAATGCATATGTGTGAGAATACATTTGTATGAATGCATAAGCATGAGAGTATGCATGAGTTATATGAAAGTGCATGTGTATGCATGAGTGCATGTTTATGCATGAACACATGTGTAAGAGTGCATGAGTGCATGCGTATCTATGAAGTATATAGGTGATATGAATGAGTGTATGTGCATGTGTGAAGTATGTGCATATGCCTATATGAAGTAGATGTGTGCATGTTTTAAATGCATGTGTTAACTTGTGCATAAAAGTATGATAGGCATGAATGCAACTGCATTAGAAATACATGCTAGTATATGAGTATGCATGTTAAAGTTAATGTTTGTGTGTAAGTATATGAAATAAATGTTGGTGCAACACAAGCCTTCACATTTGGCTTGGATATCTACGTTGAAGACTATACATGACGCGAAGACCATAGGAACTTATGCCTATGATTTCTTACCAGTTTATCTATTGTAAAAATATAAATGACCTGGCGCATCATTATGCAATCACACCGAATTGATTGGAAGTCGTGAAAAGGCGGTTGATTGATCGAGAGAATATCTCAATCAATTTTTTAGGTGAGAAATTTTAGGAGATTGATTTGAATTCTAATTCAAGTCATCACTCAATTCCTATAAAAGCTACAAGAAAAAATGTCGCGGTGTGTTCTTCAATCATCCCGAGGCGCTCCAATAACCCCGAGGTATTACTGTATCAATCACTGAGGTTGTGAGGTCTACTCTATAGCCTACACCTCTGAGTACCATTGAGCTATGTTTATCATGCCAGTGGGAATGTACATTTACATGATCTAATACAAATACTTACATTCATCTACTCTGTGATTCTCTGAGTCATTATCTTCAAGTCTGTCAACCTTGAAGAAGTATATCTTAGAATCTACTGAACCAAATCAAGTGATTCAAAGCTTGATAGATTCAGCTCAAAGCATACCGCAAACATACAAAGTTTGAAGCAACTTGATTCAGTCGATTTCAAGAAGTCAAGAAATTACAGTCAAAGTGCTCACAGCTGCAGTTCTTACGGTAAACGAGTAATTTTCCGGTAGAAGAACAAAATAGATCTCACAGACTAATGCAAAGCTTTGTATGAGAAATAGCTTACTCTATAGCTAGACATCTCTACTTTTAGTTGATCAATCTTTCCGGTGGAAAAGATATCTACACACAGTACAAACTCTGACCGAAAAGAGACTGTCTGAACTAGAGGAGTTTTTTTCTTAAACATCAGAAAGTGTTCAGTAAGTTAAGGAAGCTTTTGTGTCACTTCCTTACTTCATGTATGTTCACTTGAAGTAATTATAAACAAAATTATAATTCATTCCGGTACAATTTCGGTACAATTTCGGTACAATTACGGTGACAGTACAGTAGCAGTCTGGTGAAATTTCGGTGAAATTTTTCCAGTAAAGTTAGAACATATGTTGAGCACTAGACTTTTGTTAAGCTATTGATTGATTATAGAGAATTCCTGAATCACTATAAATTATCTCTTCTTGGCGTGGCGATTTCCGCAAGACTCAGTCTTCGTCACAGCATCAAGGAGTAGAATCAGAGAAAAGGATCAAGAGGGCTGGTGCAAAGCAGGATTAGCAGTACCAACTCAAATCTTCTGAGTGCATCCAACCATCACTCCCAACAATAAATGTATATGAGAATGCATGTGAGTGTGTAGCTACATATGCATAAGAAAGTTAACTAACATGTATTAGCATATGTTTAAATTATGTTATGTAAATTAACAATAAGTGTTGACATGCATATATAAATAGGTATGCAAATATAATTATGAAAGTATGTAATAGATGTAAACATTTAAGTGCATATAAGTACTTTAATGTATGCATAAGCATATGCATTAACAATGTAAATGCATGTGTTAGTGTATGTGCATATATGAAGTTATGAATATGTGTATGAATTACGTTGTGAGTGCTAGTGCATGACTGCACCTATGTGTTAGAAAACATGAACATGTGTACATTTGCATATTCATGTATGTTAGTCTATGCATATGAAAGAGCGTATAATTTTAGTACATAAGTGAATGGTAATTATGAATGAAGTGTGTATGCATAAATGAATGTATAAGAATGAATGAGTGTATTATGTTTTATTAAGACATACTTATGTTTTCCTAACGTTTCTTGTCTGCAGATCATTTCGAAGAAGAATTGATGAGCATTGAAGAGGATTTGATGAGATTTACAAGATAGGAGGCTCTTTTATGCCACTCATCTTAGTTTCATTATATGATCTTTGAATTATAAAATTGTGTATTAAGCTTTTATATAAAGATTTTGTATAGGAATATGTTCTAAAATCTATATTAGGACTTTTTAGAAGCACTTGTATAGGACTAGTTTTGATTCTAAAGTTTTAGCATTACCATCATACAATTCAATTATCAATCAATTTGCACTTTATTTTTCATGTTAAGCATCTTCAAGTGAGCAAGTATACATTCCACTTTTATTTTAGAAACACTTTTACCTGCACCTATTAAGAATCCATCTACTCAAATCAATGAAAATGAGAATAGTAACAAATTAGAAGTAAAAGAAGTAATTAAAGATCATATTGTAGCTGAATCCTTATACTCTTCATCATATGATTACAGATTATCTAGATTTGTAAGCTTCTGTTCAATTGCTTTCCTAGATTCTGAGGAAAGAGAAAATTTTTTCCACCTTCTCCTAAAAGAAATACTCAATCCAAAAATGACAAGGTGTACATTATTAAAAATCATATTATTGAGGAAGTTTCTAATCGTATTACTGAGGAAGAACTAATCTTGAAAGCATATCAAGACGGTAGTGCTAGGTATCAAGCTGCACTTCCATACGGACCTTAGAGTTTTAGGCTAACCTTCAATAGAGCACAAAACTTTAGCTAATACTTCACCACACTGTGAAAACACAACCTAGATCCTCAAGCACACAAAGAAACACCGAACGTGTAGTCACATAGAGAGGCTAGCGTGAGTCAATTCTGATATGCAGCCACCTCCTTTCACACCCCTCGAAAGATTTGGTGAACCCGATGTGAATACAAGAAGTCTAGATATACACAATCACTTTTAGCTTTGTACTTAGGTTCGGTTTACTCAAAAAGTTTGTAGAAAATGATCACGGTGCACATTATAGCCTCTGCATCAAGCCACTATAGGTAAGGTGTTTATTCAAGTTCCTTCATTTTCATATAAAATCACATCGCAAAAAAGAAGGATTGTTTTCCATTTGCACTAGAAATTAGGCACATTACACTGGCATTTACAAAAAATTGAAACATTCTTGCATTAAGAAAGATTAATTTTGTTTAGCATTGTAAGCAATTACATATTAGATCATAGCATTGTTTATTTGAAAACAAAAGAAAGTTTTATAAAGCATTTGAAAAGGTTTACTTTATTGCACGAAAAGAAAAGTTTTATTCTAAACAAAAAGACTGTTTGTTTACTTCACACTTACTTTATTGCACAAAAAGAGTTTAAATTTATTGCATAAAAATATTTTTAGGCTTAGGTTCTTCGAATTAAGTAGTTGTTATTATTTCTATTCTACTCTGTTAAAATTTAAAATTAAATCAAGGAAATTTATCTAAGTAATTGAGAGTATTCTTGTTTGTCCTACTTCATTAAAAATCCAAAATATCTAAACTAAGAAAATATACCTGAAACTTATAAAACCTATCTACACATATAGTTTTCATTAGAGCAACCTTTGGAATTAAACATTCAAAAGTTTGAAAATTAAAGTTCAGTTTTGAAAAATAAAAAACGCACAAACTAAAAGAGAAATCAAATGATAAAACTAAAAGATCAAGTCAAGAGATAGTATAAGTTTAGGTTAAAGTAAGCAAATTGCAAATATATTTAAGAAAGGAAAATAGTAATAGTAAAAGCCTAGGATTTGGTAAAACCAATATACATGGCTTTATCATCTAGGGATAGGTTTAGACAGCTAAGAGAAAGATTAGGGCCTACCATTAGATATCTTTTACTCCATTCGAAGCGCTATCAAGAACGCAAAATGGGGGAGATGTTTAAGAACATGATGATAGAGAAACAAGGAACATGCGGAGTACAAGCTATCTTAAGAGAAAAAGGCAAATTCATTGGCTTAAATATCACAGAGTATGTGGATGCATTTGAAGAGCAAGTGCGAATCCAAGGTTTACCTGATGACGTTTTAGTGAAATATTTTGGCCGTGTAGTTTCTAGTTCTATCCTAGAAAGCATTCAAGTTCATGCTAATAAACCTTGGGAGGAATTTAGGAAAGAACTACACAAGATGTTTTACCTTCAGGACTTTAGTCAACATAGTTGTGATGGATTTTTGAGATGGGTAAACTCTTTAAAGAGCAATGAGTCCCTAACTCATCTTCATGGTGAGTTCATGAGACGATTAACTCAACTCCCTGAAGAGGATAAAAACACATTAAATTCAGACCTAATTATTCATTTCCTCAAGATATTAAGTCTTGAGGATAGAACTGAGGTAGAGAGTTGAATAGAAGAGCCAGGCAAAAGATATGGCCTTACCGACTATTGGGAAAAAGTTAAATGAGAAATAGAGGCTGTTGCCCAAATGAAGCAACGATAATCAATTTTGTATACTAAACCTAGTGCTTCTCAGCCTAGGGAAATACCTACTGCAGGGCAAACTGACATGCCAATGCAAGCGACTGCGACTATGGCTCACAATGCAGTTGCCTCTAAAACTCTGATCAAATTTCAAAAAGAAAGAAAACAAAGATAAAGAAAAAGAAAAATTATTATGATTCAGTTGTGGTCTTGAAATCACTTCTGATATGTATTGCGGGCTATATGAGGCAGAGGTCTGCTATGGAAGAATTAGTTAGATGTATCTTATGGCGAACGACTAAGAAATAGAAGATAGAATACTTATATAAATTAAATCTTACTTGTGATCAGGGTTAAGGAAATGGTAAGTACCGGGATTGTCTAAATGACTATTATAGGATTTTCTAAGTTTGTCTTTTAACTGTATGCATTGAACGTAATGATTTCCTATTCACATTTACATAATTTTATGAATTTTCTTTATTATCAGAACCTTATTTTGAATTTAGAAGCATTTCTTGTCATCTTATTTAAAGTCAATTTTTAAGTTTTTTCCAAAGAATTTGATGTTGCTTTCCATGAACTGCAGGTTGGCCCATCGAGAACGATGTGCAGGTTTGGTGGGGGCAGATGTGGGAAGGATTTCCAACACCATATCAATACTCAAAAAAATAAAAACTTTTTTATTTCCAAATGATTAATTGTTATCTCTCTTAAATCTTTTTGATGCATTTCTTCTTATTTGACTAATCTTTCTCTTGAGTACCTGCAGGTAGAAGATAATGAAATTATGCTCTGAACATAGAATGATGGCAAAGATATTTGAATCCTTATTTGAAACCTCGATGTTATCTTCATATAAACCCTTATCTGCACCCTCTATAGCTATAAGCTTCGTTAATTCCTCTTTGAACAGTATGAATGACTTTACATGTGAACCATAGAGATGCGTGTGAACTAAATGTGTGTAACTAGGTAAGGATATGAATTTGTGCTTGTGTGTATGCATTGGCCTAAGAATCTATATATGTTTTAATGTATCTGAGATTGCCTATTCACTTTTTGTTGTGTTCATTTAAGCATGTGTACATGTCCTAATTTGTGTGCTTATATATGAATCTTTCGATGTAACTTCATGTGAAAGTATGAACCCTATGGATAAGTGTGATACCTTATGCGGTTACTCTAAATATGACTTACCTTAATTATATGCTACCTATGTGCCTAAACCATGTTAATCATGATAATTATTTAACTTAAACCTTAATCTAAATGAAACTCTATGAGTGTAACTATTAATGGAAATAAATCATGAATCTAACTATATACATGTGTCAATTATAAGCAATAATTTATCTAATTATTAAATGATTTAACTAATATATGTTAGTAACACTATGAAAAAGGTAATAAAATTAATGTATCATTCCTATATGTTAGTTATCTTATATAAACGGTCATAGATAATTTAATTAATATCTAATGTATTTAACGTACTATATATTAGCTAATATGGATATTTTGATAATTCATATTAATAACAAATAAAAATATATACGTTAGTATATTGAAGTGAAAGTTAGTACTAGTCTACTCTAAGTATGCATGAGTTACTTAAAGTTAGTATGCATGATGAATGATAGTTAAGTAAGTATAAATGTTAATAATCTGAATGAGGATGCATGCTCACGTGAAACTCTAAGTAGGGCTATATATATGTGTTTCCTTTATGTTTTTCTCTCCTAAGATTTCTTGTCTGCAGGTACATTCGATGCGCAACTAGAGAGAGAGATAAAGAAGATCTGCTCCCCCCTCCTTCACCTGACTGCTACACACACAGGCACCAGAGAGAGAGAGAGAGAGAGAGAGAGAGAAAGAGAGAGAGAGAAAGAGAGAGGCTTATCATAGGAAAGTCTAATTGATGCTATAATTAAATTTCAATATTCATTCCATTATGTGGTTAATTTTAGTATTGAGTTTCTGTTAGCTTGGATGCAAATGAATACAAAATTATTGTAATACAAGGGAAGATGAATAGGAATCTGGACATAATTTTAACCCACGGGTTTTGGTTGTTAAACAATGTTTTCTATTGTGTTGATTCTTGAAAGCAGTTTCAATTTATTATGATTTCATGTCATACAAGCCAAGATGGTTGTTTGTATACCAACCTTTGAGTATGTAAATGTGTGATTGAATGTGTGATATGTGTTTGCATGTATGCATGTGAATGTGTGATATGTGTTTGCATGTATGCATGTGAATGTATGAAGTGCATGTATGCATGTGTATGTGTGAAGTGCATGTATGCATGTGTATGCGTGAAGTGCATGTGCATGTGTATGTATGCATGAATGCATGTGCATATGAATGTGTGCATGTGAATGACATATGCATGTATGCATAAGTATGTGTTTGCATGTATGCATGTGAATGCATATGTTTACATGTATGCATGTGAATGTATGTGTTTGCATGTATGCATGTGAATGCATGAGTGCATGTTTATGTATGCATGTGTATGTGTGAGAATGCATGTGCATGTATGTAAGTGATGTATGCATGTACATGTATGTAGGTGATGCATGTATGCATGTGTATGTATGATGCATGTATGCATGTGTTTTGTGAAGTGTGGATGTTCATGTATGTAAGTGATGCATGTATGCATGTGAATGTATGAAGTGAATGTATGCATGTGAATGTATGTGATTGCATGTATGCATGTGAATGTATGTGTTTCAATGTATGTATATGAATGTATATGATGCATGTATGCATGTATATGTATGATGCATGTATGCATGTGAATTGTGATGCATGCATGCATGTATGCATGTGAATTGTGATGCATGTATGCATGTGAATGTATGTGTTTGCATGTATGCATGTGAATGTATGTGTTTACATGTATGCATGTGAATGTATGTGTTTGCATGTATGTATGTGAATGCATAAGTGCATGTGAGTGAATGTTTATGTATGCATGTATGCATGTGTATGTGTGAGAATGCATGTGCATGTATGTAAGTGATGTATGCATGTGCATGTATGTAAGTGATGCATGTATGCATAAGTGTATGTATGCATGTGAATGTACGAAGTGAATGTATGCATGTGAATGTATGTGTCTGCATGTATGCATGTGAATCTATGCATATGAATGTATTTGTTTGCATGTATGGATATGAATGTATCAAGTGCATGTATGCATGTGAATGTATGAAGTGAATGTATGCATATGAATGTATGCATGTGTAGGTATGATGAGTATGATGCATGTATATGTATGATGCATCTATGCATGTGAATGTATGAAGTGAATGTATGCATATGAATGTATGTATGATGCATGTATGCATGTGTATGTATGATGCATGTATGCATGTATATTGTGATGTATGCATAAGTGTTTGAATGCATCTATGTATAGATGTATGATGCATGTATGCATGTGTATGTATGATGCATGTACGCATGTGTATTGTGATTAGTACATGTGTTTATATGATGAATGCATGTATATGAATGCATATGTGTGAGCATACATGTGTATGAATGCATAAGCATGAGAGTATGCATGAGTTATATGAAAGTGCATGTTTATGCATGAGTGCATGTGTATGCATGAATGCATGTGTAAGAGTGAATGTGCATATATGAAGTAGATAGGTGATATGAATGAGTGTATGTGCATGTGTGAAGTATGTGCATATGCCTATATGAAGTAGATGTGTGCATGTTTTAAATACATGAGTTTACTTGTGCATAAAAGTATGATAGGCATGCATGGAATTGCATTAGAAGTACATGCTAGTATATGAGTATGCATGTTAAAGTTAATGTTTGTGTGTAAGTATATGAAATAAATGTATTAGCAAATCTATGTGAGTGTGTAGTTACATATGCATAAGAAAGTTAATTAACATGTATTAGCAAAGGTTTAAATTATGTTATGTAAATTAACAATAATTGTTGACATGCATATATGAATAGGTATGCAAATATAATTATGAAAGTATGTAATAGAGGTAAACATTTAAGTGCATATAAGTACTTTAATGTATGCATAAGCATATGCATTAAGAATGTAAATGCATGTGTTAGTGTATATGCATATAGGAAGTTATGAATATGTGTATGAATTACGTTGTGAGTGCAAGTGCATGAATGCACCTATGTGTTAGTAAACATGAACATATGTGTACATTTGCATATTCATGTATGTTAATCTATGCATATGAAAGAGAGCATAATTTTAATACATAAGTGAATGGTAATTATGAATGAAGTGTGTATGCATAAATGAATGTATAAGAATGAATGAGTGTTTTATGTTTAATTAAGACATACTTATGTTTTTCGAACATTTCTTGTCTGCAGATCATTTGGAAGAAGAATTGACAAGCATTGAAGAGGATTTGACAATATTTACAAGATAGAAGCTCCTTTTATGCCGCTCGTCTTAGTTTCATTGTATGATCTTTGAATTATAAAATCGTGTATTAAGCTTTTATATGAATATTTTGTATAGGATTATCTTCTAAAATCTTTATTAGGACTTTTTACAAGCACTTGTATAGGACTAGTTTTGATTCTAAAGTTTTAGCATTACCATCATACAATTCAATTATCAATCAATTTGCACTTTATTTTTCATGTTTGTTGATAAAGCATCTTCACGAGCATAGTATACATTCCACTTTTTTTTTTAGAAACACTTTTACTTGCACCTATTAAGAATACCTCTACTCAAATCATTGAAAACAACACTAGTAATGAATTAGAAGTAAAAGAAGTAGTTAAAGACTGTATTGTAGCTGAATCATTATACTCATCATATGCTTATAGATTATCTTGATCTGTAACCTTCTATTCAATTGCTTTCCCAGATTCTGAGGAAAGAGAAATTTTGTTTCTACCTTCTCCTAAAAGAAATACTCAATCCGAAAATGACGAGGTGGAAATTATTAAAAATCATATTATTGAGGAAGTTTCAAATTGTATTACTAAGGAAGAACTAATCTTGAAAGCATATCAAGATGCTAGTTCTAGGTATCAAGTTGCACTTCCATATGGACCTTAGAGTTTTAGGCTAACCTTCAGTAGAGCACAAAAATTTAGTTAATACTTCACCACACTATGAAAACACAACCTAGATCCTGAAGCACACAAAAAAACACCTAGCGTGTAGTCACATAGAGGGGCTAGCGGGGGTCAGTTTTGATACGTGACTGCCTCGTTTCACACCCCTCGATAATGCATGGACATACATACATATACACACACATATGCACATAGACTTACACATACACATGCGCATACATACATATACACACACATACACATGCACATATATACACATGCACACATACACATGCACATACATACATATACACACACATATGCACATAGACTTACACATACACATGCACATACATACATATACACACACATACACATGCACATATATACACATGCACACATACACATGCACATACATACATATACATGCGCACACATACACATGCACATACACACACATATGCACATACACTTACACATTGTGCCATTGTGCCATCTAAGACCCTCATGGCGAGACGAATCTTGACCAATGAGGATGAGAGTCCTCGAGCACTCCCAAGCATTGAATTTGCTCTACAAGAGGCACCATTTTTTATAGTCCACCTTGATGCACTTTATAGGGAACCAGATTGAATCATTTTGTCTAATATCGGCTGCCCATTTCTGATCTTGATTGATCCTTACAAACTCTTTAACCTTGTTCCAACTCTTTCATAGAGAGCAAACCAAGCTCAAGCCTTTGGAAGTCACTAGAAAGGGGGAGAGCAAAAGGGTGAGAAGGTCAAGAGCCTTCCAACCTAGGAGGCCGACAAGTTTAAGAGTGCTCCTATCTCTAAAACACTACAACATATGAGGGGCATACCGATGTTGTCCATACCAACGGTCATGCCTCAGCTTCAGTATGACCGTTGAAAATGCTTGAAAAATCACGAATGGAATACCAACGATATGATCGTTGGTATATGCGTCAGTAACTTACTAGAAATTACCGATGCTTATACTGATGCTTATATCGATGCTTATACCGATGCTCATACCGACGCTTATACAGAGGCAACGTTTTAACCGGACGCGAGAGAAAAAATTCGACATTTGCTCGCTTTTTGAATCAAAGTCTGCTACTATCGAGTTTGCGCATGCGAACTACATTCTGAGCATATTGTGTACACACATCTCTCTTTTTCTATTCCTCTCTCTCTCTCTCTCTTTCTCTACACATGTCACACACCTCTCTATTTCTCTAGATCTGAGATTTTGGTGAATATCGCACACACTATAGCACCCTTTCTCTTTCTTTGTGTTTTCCCTTTTCTAATTCCTTTTCTCTTTAGTTTTGCAGGAGCTTTGACATGAGTTCTTTGGAGTTTGACAAAGGACAACATTAAGTGGACTTTGATGACAACGCTCCAAACAATTACATCGAGGTAAGTGATTGTTTTGTTTTTTATTGATATATAATGAGATAGAGAAAGAGATATAGAGAAACATAAAGAGAGAGAGAGAGATGAAAGAGAGAGAGAGTGAAAGAGAGAGAGAGTGAAAGAGAGAGAGATATGAAATAGAAAGAGAATGAGATAGAGAGAGAGATGCATACATACATATCAGACATATGCATACACATACTCACATACATATACATACCCACATGCATATGCATACACACATATACATACATACATGCATATTACATACACACATGCATATTACATACACACACATATGCATACTCATACTCACATAGATACATGTACACACACATATACATACATACATGTACACACACACATGTATACGTACACACATGCATATGCATACATACATACACACATATTTGCATGTACACACACATACATACATACACACGCACATATACATACACACTCACATATGTATACACACACATATGTGCATACACACATGCATATGCATACATACATACACACACATATGCATGTACACACACATACAAACATACACACATGCATATTACATACACATGCACATATATATACACATTCACATGTGTATACACACACATGCATACATGCACATACACATACACACACACCACATATACATACACGCATACACACATATACATGTTTTAGGGTTAGGGTTTTAGGATTATGGTTTTTGACTTTTACACATATACACACATAAATCATAGACACATGCACACATATACACATGCATACACACATCTCTTTCTCTCTCTCTCTATCTCTCTCTCCCTACACACAAATCTCTCTTTCTCTCTCACATCTTGGTAAGTGATGTGTGTACTCTTTCACTGTCTCTCTTTCTCTATGTCTTCTCTTTTTTAATTTCTCTTTTCTTTTGTTTTGCAGAAGCTTTTTGGCATCGATTCTTTGGACTTTGACAAGAGACGGCGTCGATTGGGCTTTGACAAGAGCAATCAAAAGAATTACATCTATGCAAGTGATTGTTTTGTTCTCTTTTATAAATAGAGAGAGAGAGAAAGAGAGAGAGATAGAAAGAGGGAGAGAGACATAAAAGAGAGAGAGAGAGAGAGACAAAGAGAGAGATATAGATAGATAGAAAGAGAGAGACATAGAGATACATACACACGCATGCATACATATTACATATACATATGCATATGCATATATACATACACACACATATACATGTTTTAGGGTTAGGGTTTTAGGATTAGGGTTTTTGATGTTTACACATATACGCATATAATACATACACACATGCACACATATACACATGCATACACACATATACACATATAAACACATAATACATACACACACACACACATATATATATATATATATATATATATACATACATATGCACACACATATATATACACACATGCACATATGTATACACACACATGCATACATGCACATACACATACACACACACACCACATATACATACACACATATACATGTTTTAGGGTTAGGGTTATTGGATTATGGTTTTTGACTTTTACACATATACACACATAATACATACACACATGCACATATATACACATGCATACACACATCTCTTTCTCTCTCTCTCCCCCTATACACACATCTCTTTCTCTCTCTCTCTCTCTCTCTCTCTCCCTACACACACATCTCTCTCTCACACATCTTGGTAAGTCATGTGTGTACTCTTTCACTGTCTCTCTTTCTCTATGTCTTCTCTTTTTTAATTTTTCTTTTCTTTTGTTTTGCAGGAGCTTTTTGGCATCGATTCTTTGGAATTTGACAGGAGATGACGTAGATTGGGCTTTGACGAGAGCGATCAAAAGAATAACATCAATGTAAGAGATTGTTTTGTTTTTTTAATAAATAGAGAGAGAGAGAGAGATGAAAGAGAGAGAGAGATGAAAGAGAGAGAGAATAAGAGAGAGAGAGAGAAAGAGGGAGCGAGAGATGAAAGAGAGAGAGAGAGAGATAGATAGAAAGAGATATAGATAGATAGAAAGAGAGAGACATAGAGATACATACACACACATGCATACATATTACATACACATATGCATATGCATATGCATACATACACACACATATACATGTTTTAGGGTTAGGGTTTTAGAATTAGGGATTTTGATGTTTAGACATATACGCACATAATACATACACACATGCACACATATACACATGCATACATACATACACATACATACACATCATATATGCATACACACATATGCATTTTTTAGGGTTAGGGTTTTAGGATTAGGGTTTTAGGATTAGGGTTTTTGGCTTTTACATATATACACACATGCATACACGCATATACATATATAAACACATAATACATATACACATACACACATACACACACACATACATACATATATATATATATATATATATATATATATATATATATATATATATATATATATATATATATATATATATATATATATATATATATATATGCATACACACATATGCATGTTTTAGGGTTAGGGTTTTAGGATTAGGGTTTTTGGCTTTTACATATATACACACATGCATACAGACATATACACATACACATATATATATATATATATATACATGCACACACACATACACACATACATACATATATACAGACACATAGATGTATACACACATGCATACACAGATACACACATGTGACATATACATACACACATATGCATGTTTTAGGGTTAGCGTTTTTGGCTTTTACATATATACACACATGCATACACATATACATATTTTAGGTCTAGGTCTTCAAGATTAGGGTTTTAGGGTTTTTACATAGATACACATATGCATACACACACACACACACACACACACACACACACACACACACATATATATATATATATATATATATATATATATATATATATATATATATATATATATATATATATATATATATATATATGTATATATATATTCACATACACATATATATACACAAAAATACACACATACACATGTTTTAGGTCTAGGTCATTAGGATTAGGGTTATAGGGTTTTTGAAAATGCATACAAATATTTACACATATACAAATATACACACATAATACATATACACATACACATGTATGTACATAGGCATACACACATATACATGTGTTCTGGTTGTTGTTTATAAATGTCATGTCAATGTGTCTCATTTCTTTCTACATGGTTCATGATTGATTTCTCTCATGTCTTTTGTATTTGACAGTATGTTTTGCTTTATCAAATCATGTGTTTGTTGTCTGTCATACATGTCACATGTACTCGGGTTTTCCTTGGGCAGAGTGTATTGTCTTTTGCTACACAATAGCAAGGGAATGTTGCTGTAGCAATAGACAACATACTCTGCCCAAAAAATTTTTGCAAATATGGTCATCGATATAGGCGACAATATAAGCGTCGATATCCCCAAGCACATACTGATGCTTATACCGACATTTTTCCCATGGGCATACCATGGCTTATACCATCGCTTATATCGATGCTTATACCGATGCTTATATCAACGCTTATACTGATGCTTATCGACGCTTATACCGATGCTTATACCGACGCTTATACCGGTGCTTTGGTTTCGATGCCTACACCGACCCTTACACCGACGTCGGGGCAAAATTGCACCCGTTCATTTTCCTCGGTAGAAGCCTCAGTATACGCCCGATATGTTGTAGTGAAAATAAGCTTGGTCCAAGAGGCATCACTATTGCTCCATGGTTTGATTAGCCATTTTCCGCCATCTTATTGGCCATTCCTAAAATGTTCGAAATTCCCAAACCACCTTGATATATTGGCTTTTGCAAGTAACCCATTTGATTTGGGGATACCCCTTCTGTTAGGGTCACCTATCCTGAGAAAGTTCCTACTACTTCTTTCCAACTTGATAGCCTCTTGGTCCTTTGGTCTCCAACAAGAGAGAAAGTAAATCATCAAGGAAAGAAGGAATGTGTTAACCACCATAGCATATCTCATGAGGTTGATCTTCATACCCTTCAAGTATGACAACTTGTTCTCAAGCTTAGATAAAGCCCAGCTCCATCATTCACTCATCAAACTGTTGAATCCCTACTAGAGATCATCTCACATTCATGTTCAATTAAAAATTGAGGAGGATGTCCAATAACAACCTTGAAGGTGATTTTAGCATGATTTATTTTGGATCATAGTGCCTCACAAAATGTATTGAGACAACCCAAAAATGTGTCAATGCTAATTGGATTGTTATGCACAAGCATTAGTATCATCAACAAAAAGCCTCATGCTCATTTGATCTTGATTGACAAGAAGAACAAGGCCTTGAATAAGACCTAAGTGTGCTTGATGTTTAAGAAGTAACTTGAGACCATCGATGACGATAGCAAAGAGGGGAAATGGGCATCGCTGTTTGATATAACTTTTTAATCTAATCACTTGAGAAAGCTAGCCATTGATGTTTATCTGAGTAGACACATTTCCGAGCATCATTGAGATCATCATAATGAATTTTTGTCCGTAGCCTAGGTCTCTCAACGATTGAAGAATGAAGTCCCACTTGAGTTTGTCATAAGCTTTATCGAAGTCGATCTTAAGGAAGAGGAAATCTTGCACGGATTCCTTGGTGAAGGATAGTCCTTTCCAAATGTCAATGATAGCCTTGAGGATGGACCTCCCCTTGATGAAACCTTCCTGATCCTCAGTGGTGCAGTCTTGTAGGTGACAAGTAATACGGTTCGCAATTGCCTTCACGAGGATCTTGTAAGTGGTTTGGAACATCATAATTGGATGCCAATTTTCAATTCAATTTTCGCTTTCTTTTTGTGCATGAGGTTGATGAAACCCTCATTGAGACATATGGGAAGCATGCCTAAAGATATAGCCTCTTGTCACACCATACATAATAGAGTAGCCACCATGTGATTCAAGGTCTTGAAAAACTAATTGGTAAGGCCATCCAACCTTGGGCTTTTGCCATTCGGAAGGGAATCAATAACTTCAAGAATCGCAACTTCTAAAATGGGAGCATCCTAAAGAGCTTTCACATTTTGTGGGATTCTTTTTGTTCTAACTCTAGAGATGGCATCCATTCAATCACACTTGTCACGAGAAAGAGGCATGGAAACACCCAAAAAGATGGGTAAAGTGATTAACAATTAGTGTAGTATTTTCCTCACTTTTCTTGCATTCAAACCCATTGATATCCATCATGAAAGGGATCGATTCCTTGGCTTTTTTATTCTTGAGTAGGCCATACATCTCTTTAGTAGGTCACATCTCTTAAGTAGGTTTGTCTACCCTACCTATCCACCAATCTTTTGAAGTATTTTTGTAGATTCTTTCTTTGAATTTCTTCTTTGTATCTCATCATGCTTCTGATTTTTTGGAGTCCAATCTAGTATTGCAAGTGGCATTTTTTTTACTTCTACCTCTAAATGCCTCAGCCTTCGATAAAGATTTTTCCTTCTAGCACAAGGAATGATTTGAAGATTCTTTTGAGCCCTGAACAAGATGTGATGAGTTTGCAGGACCACCTTCCTCCAACTCCTACTCGACAAGGAGCTGGAGGCAAAGGCCCCATTCCAAGTAGCAAAAATCTCCAAGGGGAAGGAGAATGCTGTCAGATTGGCATTAGACCAAGGGGCTTTCTTTGAGTTGGAAAATGGCTTGAAGGTAAGCAGAATTGGCTAGTGATCAGAGAAAACAAGGTCCATGATTTGGGAGCGGGAAAAGGGAACCCACCTATTGATGATGTTCTACGTGATATAGCTCTCGTCGAGTGTGGCTTTCCACAAGTGAGCACCAACTTGGAGGTTTGACTAAGAGAAACCAACATCGTCTTTAATCTCTAAAAGATCTAGGTGGAGCTTGATTTGGTCCCAAAATTCCTTCTCATGACAATCAATCACCCACTCCTTCCTCCCCCATTTGTCAGAAAGAGCCTCCACCATATTAAAGTCCCCACAAAGAACCATGTTGGGAGGTAAAGATTCTAATGATTGTCAAGTGGAAATTCTTTTTTATTCGATATTGGGAGTGTACATGGAGAAAATGAAAAACTACAGAGGACCTCCAAAAGAAGCACCAAGCCACCGATGGCTGTCCTCTGCTAGGGTATCCGCAATTCTAGCATGCCAACTTCTATTGATGCCGATGGTTGAGCCACCATTTCCCCTAGGGTGCACGATGGAGATTCAAACATGGGACAAAGAGATACATTTAAGTCTCTTTCATAGGCCCTCTATCAATTTTGATCACTTGAAGACAGATGAATTGGGGTTTAGGCTTTTTTCGGAGATCCCCTGACCAATAAAATTCGTTCTAGAGGGGTTTGATAGCCCTCTAAGATTGAAAGACATGATTATCATTAAGGGACATTGAGTTTTTTACAAAGAGGGGTCTTGTCACAAAAAGCCTAACAAACACTACTAAAAACACTAACAATAAAAATCCAAAACAAAAACTAGAAACGCTACCTTCAGAATAAAAGACCAAAACAAAAACTAGAAAGGCGACCTTCAGAAAAGCAAGCGATGGCGACGTTTTGAAAAGCTCCCGAACGCGACTTTTCCATCTACTAGCTGGCGACTTTTAGAAATACACCCATTCGCGATTTTTAAGCAGCATCCGTACGGCTTTTTGAAATGCACCGAAACACGACTTTTTGAAAAGCACCCAAACACGACTTTTTTTTTAATATAAGGAAGTTCGGCCTTACCCTACTCTCCCGTACTTGTATTAAATAAAAAAAAAAGAAAACTACAAGTGAAAGGGACTAGTGCCCAAGGAACCCCCAAATCCCACGAGGGGTAGATCTTACAGAGCTTAGGTGGCATTACAAAGAAGATTAATCACCCTCTCATTACCCTCATGCAGGGCCCACTTGAGTTTAAGCTTGTTGATCAGAAGGAGCACTTTATGATGCGTGAAAGGGAGGGGGGCGGATTTCTTACAATTGATGATTCTTTTACCGAGGACGAACAATGATTTCTCAATCAATCACTCTTTGGGAGAGTCACCAAAGTTATAAGCACATCTTTCTTGCGTGATCTTCCAAAGGACCTCCCCTCTCATAGCATTCCAGAGAGCCGAAGAGCATCCGATCGCGAATACTAAATTAACACCCGCTCACCATTGATGCCCCAGGGAAGGCTACAAACCTCCTCCTACTTAGCGCTCATGCAAGAAAGAATTAGACGCTCTAAACACGACTCTCGAAGCTCCCAAACACGACTCTCGAAGCTCCCGAACAGGAGTCTCTCTAAAGAAGACCGATGAAGCTCCCGGACACGACTCTCTTACATTTCCTTAATCTCTAAGGTACAAAAGTAATTTTTCATAATACTTCCATTAGGAACATGGTTTTCGTGATTCGAGATGGTAACCGTTGTTTTCGCATGCCCTTTCTGTATAGTTACGACGTTAAGGAGAATTACGAGAATGGTTTAAGCGACCTATTATAATCAGGTAAAGTTCTATTATTATTATAGTATTAGAAAACAATGAGCATATACGTTTGTGTGTACACTACTGCATATGTGGCCAAGTATTAAGAAAAACATGGAAATCATAGACTTCAATAATCGATGTATGCATAAAGTCATGTATAAGGTCCATGTTTAGAGCATTCGAGCTGTAGAAAATATGATGTTTGATGGAAAAATCTGTACGAAATAAGGCCCCGAATCAAACTTCATATTCACATTGTACGTATAAATATGCAGATAAATAGTGCGTTTCATGAAGTTGTCAATTTTTTCTTGGGACTTCGTTACTACAAATCTATCATCAACTATGCATGCTTTCATTTCTCAGACCATGAAAACAACAAAGATGGCGAAAGCTAAGAGAGTTTACATGGGCAACGGAGACAAACGATTTCTTGTAGAGCCAATAGTATGATGTGAAAAGAAACTAGAAGCTAATGTCCATTTTCTCATTATTTTTTCCAGCAGAACAAAACTATGTCCGATCACACGTCTTACTACGTTGTGTAATATGAATCTCTGAAATTAATACTCCAATCTTCTCTCGATGGCTCCAATTGGGCTTTGACAAAGAAGTTTACCAAAAGTCATCTCACTAGCCTACTTTCGTACACCAAAAGTTTCCGTACGAGAGAGAGAGAGAGAGAAAGAGAGAGAGAGAGAGGGAGGGAGAGAGAGAGAGAGAGAGAGGAGATTGTGACATACGAAGAGGGAATTGAAAAATAGGAACCGTTGAAAAGAAATGTGGAAACTGTTGAAAAGAAATCCAACTTCAAGACTTTCTTCCTAAAATGATTAATAGTAGGCTTTCTTCCTAAAACGATTAATAGCTGGACAAGGGCATTATTTTGCTCAAGGGCATGTGATTAAGATGCCTTAGACCAAGATTAATTACTCAAGGGCATGTGATTAAGATGCCTTAGCCCAAGATGGTTGGGATATTTGTAAAACGTCTCCTGCCTTCGAACATCATAGAGTGTTTGTTTTGTAGAACTCGATAGGGGATCCGTTTCTCATAGCATTATTGATCATTAGAGACACCCTTCCCTCTTCCAAAGCATGGATATTGTGGTTTTTTTTATCACTTCTTGATCGTTCTCGTTTTTATTACGGTCATTAAAGATGGTAAGGCACCTTGGTTCCATGTTAATCCTTGAATGTTTTTTATTCCCCTTTTTTGGTAAAAAAATGACACTTGCTTGGGAGTAGTCCTTTAGTAATCGATCCTTCTCTTGGAAATGTTGGATCATTACTATGAATCATACCAAGGCTATCTTGTGAAAAATGCATAAGGAGCTATAGAGAATAATGAAAGGAAGAAGACATAAGTTGTATAAAAGCCTCATTCATCTAGAGACTAAAGTTAGCCAAGGGAGAATTCACCTACAAATCAAGGGGCTCCTCAAGATTGGGAGCACTCTAAGATATGAAGAACAAGCCAAGAGAAAGAAGTTTCAGTTATTCTTCAAAGATTGTTGGGTTGGCAAGGGAAAAGTGCTCCAAAGAGATGTGTACACTCTTCAAAAAGGAAAAAACGCAAAGAATTACTCCTTAGGTTGGTCAACAATACTGGGGTGGAATGTGCTCCTAAGGATAATATCAATGATCTGATAGTTAATCACTTCTCATTGCTCTTGGGGATGTCCTCTCCACTCTCTCTTAGGTGGCACAAATGCATGCGCCTTATCTCCGAAGTCAGATCTAATTAGAAGGTTCCTCTTGACACCACTTAGTGGCTAAATAAATCGATTACCAATAGTTAAATCAAAGATACTATCGATTTCCTTCCTATATTTAAAGATCAAGTCTTGACGGCCTTAGTAATGTGTCCGTCGAAACCTTTAAGGACATTTTTGTGGTCCCTCTCTTAATGGTTTAGAGGAAGGCCCTCGATTCATAAGATCCATTTACAAGAAAGATAGCAAGAATAGAATAGAAAACTTGTGGCCCATTACCGTGCTTCAGACTCATTACAAGGTCCTTGGCAAGGTTCTGGCTAAGTGCATCTTGTTTCATGGTTGGTCTTGGATTCATCAGGACGAGAAAGACTTCATTAAAGGAAGGTTGATCCTTGAAGTCACCATCAACATTTGTGAAGGTCTCAAATACTCTAAGGATCTGTCTTAAGACCTACGTTTCCTCAACATTGATTTTAATAAATCCCTATGAAATATTGGAGTGTGAATTCATTATGCGATCTTGCAAAGAACTTGAATTGGGTGTTCTTGGAAAGCACTCTATCCGATAGGGTTGTCGCTTGCCCCATTGCTATTTGTAATCGTCATGGATGAGCTTAGTTTCTCGGTATCAAATGCAATTGGGTCAAAATGGGGAACCTGTTAATCTACCAAGGCTATGCTCCAATGACCATTAGAGTTTTTGTGTATGAAACCAATGTGTTTCTTTAGAATGATGAAGGTAACGCCTCCACTTTATGTCACACCTTGGATATCTATTGCATTGCCTCTAGCTCAACAATTAAACACTCTAAGATGGACTTCACAGACCTTTTGCATTGATCAAGGTTGCAAGGAGCTTGCCTATGGAAAAATATTATGCCTACGTGGAATCCTAATGGGCTTCGAGGTTTCTTTGGGCCAATATTCAAATATTCAAAGTTGCTTCTCGAAAACCTCATTAACAAGCTCGAATATTGGAGATGCATGTAATTTAAGGTGTGTTAGTCAGCCCCCAGATTGGAAGTTGTAAAGACAAAATCCTTTCAGTTTTCACACGCACGAAAGGTTGTTACACAGATACTTTGTAATCTTTATATAAAGCAATGGAAAAGAGACGCTTGGGGGACGTTCATTGGGATCACCAGACTGCCTGTCTGGGTGATTGAGCTGAACGTTGCTGTAGTGTCTGTTGAGCAATTCTGAGTATACTACTCTTGTTCTGTCTGGTTGTCTATTGATACATGTTTCTGTTCGTGAGTTACATAAACGTTCAGTTGATCGTTGGATTGTTTGTCTGTGCGAGTTGTTCTGCGGGGTTTCGGTTGTGATTGTTCTATTGATTAAGCGTATTTTGGTATCGCTCTTCCTTGTAAGGTGCTACAACTTGTTGGACGAAGTCTGTGTAATTGCGGTAGTGTTCTGAGAACTCTGAGTCGTATTGTGTTGTCTTCATTGTTGAGGTCTTTCCTCATACGGTAAAGGTTAAGCTACAGTAAGGGTCGTCTTAAGTTGCGTACTGGACCCCCCCAGTACTGTGTGTCTGAGACTGTTGAGTTCTTCTGTGTCTTCAGTTTTGTTTGATTGTTTGTACTTCTTCGGTGAAGGTTGAATTACTGATATTGTCTCTAGTGTTACAGTATTTTGTATTCGGAACAGTTCTTGAGTTCATCAAGTAACTTTGTATCATGATACTGCATGGTCTGGTGCAGTGTGTTCGGTCAACTTTGGGAGAGTTTGGTTGAGTATTGTAAGATTGTAAGTGTAACGGAGTCTTGATAGAGTTTTGAGCATCAGTGTATTGATGTGTGTGAAGTGATTAGTTTGGGAGCTAAGTATAGGGCCTCTGCCTAGCAGACCCCTTCCACTCCCAAGAACCCAATAAATGTTTAAATGTGCTACTGACAGTTAGTCCCGCGTTTAACACTGGCGTCGTCTGTGGGAAGGTGGTAATAGATCAGATTGTTGCAAATTGTGGAAACGCGACTATAGATTGTCAATCGATAGTATTAGTACATAAGTAATACAAAAGATGATACATGCCGGTTACTCGATCCGGTGAGTCATATCCGAAGTACCGACAACCTTGGGTACCTAATTTGCTAAGGATGCCTCCAGGAGGTAGAAGCGCAGATAGGTTTAACCCAGTTGCCAAGGAAGTGAAGAACGCTAGTAGTGATTCTGGTAGTATTCCGGTGGATTGTACTACATTTCTGGCAGATTCCGGTGCGATTCCGGCACAGTCTGTCAAAAATATAGTAACTCTAGAGTCTATCAGGACGCAGCACGATGTTAATTTAATACCAGTGGGTCAAGATTCGAATTTGTCTACGGATAGAAATGTCTTGGTCAAAGAAATCAATGAAGGTGAAAAAGCACCTTGTTTTGGTAAAGATTCGACACCTTCCGGTGTTATTTCAGTACCAGTTGCTGAAAGTTCACCGTTTTTTGGTGACCGTTTACCATTTCTTGGTGGATCTTTAGTCCAGTCGCCGCTATTTGGAGTAAGCACTCCTACATCTAATACCAAGGAGAAGGGTAGCTTGTTCAAAACTGAAATCCCGAAACATACTGAATGATATTGGCAAGCCGAAAAGTGTACAGACTGACGACACAGATTCAGACGGTTCAGATATTCAGCCTCGGGATACAGAAGATAGTCCCAATACCACCACCAGCACGATGAGTGGGCAACAATAACAACAACAGTAGCAGCAGTAGCAACAACAACATCTATTTCCACCCAGGCCGACTCCAACAGGAGTAACGTACACTAAATTCGGAGGATTTCCAGGTGATGACCCAGATGCTCATGTACGCACATTTGAGATAAGTTACGTAGTGCTCAATCATCCACCTGATCCAGCATATAAAGCTATTGTCTTCCAGTCTACATTGGGTAATGAAGCAGCCAGGTGGCTTACAAATTATGATATCAATCATTTCGGCACCTATGAAGCGGTAAGGGATGCATTTTTGCAGAGATTCAGGCTAAAGAAGAATCCAGCTGAAATTTTCGATTACCTGCAAAACAATAGACAAAAGATAAATCAAATAGTACAGGAATATGCCACCCTATTCAGAACTCATTTGAGGCAATTACCACCAGCACATGCCAATCTACCGGATGACATTATCACTCAATGGTTTATCAATGGTTTGACTCCGCAACTTAAACAGATTATGATCATACGCTGTGTGGGAGCTATGACGCTAGATGCGGTGATTGCGATGGCTTTGCAGCTAGAAAACAAGGCTGGAGGATTTACAGAAGACCTGGAATGGTTAAAAGCAAGTAAAAATGTTGCAGAAGATCCGACCAGACAGATGTACTACACCACATGCAAGAATTCAGGGCGTACCAGTGCCACTTGTGCCCTCAACCAGTTGTTTTGTGCTATCTGTAACACGATAGGACATTCCACCGAAAACTGCGCATACAACGCTAAAGTACAGGGAACAGCCACAGTGAATGCAATTATACAAGAACCAGGGCATCCTGCCAATCACTATGTACCTCCTCAAATGAGAAACAACCAGCAGCAAGGATACCGAAATTACAGAGGACAGAGAAATAATAACTACAATGCAAACCGTTGGCAGGCAGGACCAGCATAGGAAAATACTAATTTGCCACCACCTCGCTACCATTTTTGCGGTGAATTTGGCCACATTAGAAGATTTTGTAAAGATGCAGCTGAATAGGATCAGAGGAAGAAAGAGCACCACAACCGTATGACAAATATGGTTCAGATCACACCCATAGAGACACAAGCTATAGTAGTTCAGACCAGATCCGGTAGGCCCTTACAACCAGTAGCTGAAATATTTGAACCAGGCATCCTAGAGCAGCAAAGAACATATGACAAGGCTAGTCAGTGGACCACCACAGAACCTCCAGTGTTCCCATATCCTATTCCGGTGACACAAGTTCCACTGTCAAAGGAAACTGCACAGGAGCAAGAGTCAATTCCAGTAATCGACGCATCGTCTTCAGAATCGGTGAAAGAACAAAGTCAAGTAAATCAAGCATGGGAAATCTTATCTAAAGCGTCCATTACGCTTCCTCTTGGATAGTTACTTGCACTAGTACCAAGAGTCCGTCAGCAATTCTAGCAACAGTTTAGTACTGAGTCTGCCTTCATTCCAGCAACAGCAATAGTACAACCAGAAACTGACGCTACGGTGGATCATTTGGTCCCATTGATTACAGTATGGTACAAAAATCATAAAATCAATCAAGTACTAATTGATGGAGGGTCTGGTGTAAATATTGCTACTGCCGCTCTGTGTAAAAAGTTAGGATGGACGAAAATAGAACCTGTTCAGTTTTTTGTAAGGATGGCTGATCAGTCCAGAGTCCACCCAGTAGGACTATTACGAGATGTGCCCATAGCTCTGCAAGGCACAACATTTAAGATGACTTTTGTCGTCTTAGAGCTACCAGAGTCTAGCTTGGATTATAATTTTCTTTTCAGCCGTCCTTTGTTGAAACAAGCCAAGGTTATACAAGATTGGTCCGCACAGGAACTCACTTTCAAGGATAATAATCGTAAATATGTTGTTAAGTTAGATGCTATATAGCCTTGTGAATTACATGCTAGACCTTACTTTGCAAAACCAGTTCATATGTTAGATAGTTTGTCAGATGATGAAGAAGAAGAGTTTTTGAAGAATAATATTGATTTGATCTCCCTAGGAACTGTTGATCTACAATCTGTTGTAGATAATTGGAATTTGGCAGTTTGTACGGTGATGCCTGTGACGGAAGAAGTCAAGAAAGAAGATACTGCTGCTGTAGATGACACTGATCTACAACAACTTTTAAACCCACACGATGTTACAGAGAAGTCCCAACAATTCTATGTTCCAGAAGATCAGTTAATTACATATAATTTAGGTGATGAAGTTAATCAGCGACCTGTAAAAATAAAGGAAGGATTGCTTGAAATGTTACAAGCAGAGTTAATATAATTGCTTCGAGAGTTCTATGATGTTTTCGCATGGGATTACAAAGACATGAAGGGTTTGGACCCTCGCATTTATCAACATAGGGTCATGCTGAAGCCGGAAGCTAAGCCTATCAAACAACCCAACTACCATATGAATCCAAACTATGCAGCAAAGGTAAAGGCAGAGCTTGATAGGTTACTAAAAGTCGGATTCATGGTACCAGTAGAGCATGCTGAGTGGATATCACCCATTGTTATCGTCCCTAAGAAGAATAAGCAGTTACGCATATGTGTGGATTACCGAAAACTAAATGCCGCTACAGTGCCTGATCCGTTTCCTCTACCTTTTCTTGACACGATGCTTGACAGAGTAGCAGTACACGAATTGTACTCATTCTTAGATGGATACAGTGGGTATAATCAGGTCAGAATGGCTGAGGAAGATATACCAAAAAAAGCATTCATCACCAATTGGGGTGTATTTGCTTGTACTGTTATGTGGTTTGGATTAAGAAATGCCCCCAGTACTTTCCAGAGGTGTATGCAGGAAATATTCTCCCCTTACCTTACCTCGTTCATGCAAGTATATCTTGATGATTTCTCTTTGTTCGGTAAGATGGTAGCACACTTGTTCCATTTATGGTGCTGCTTTGAGAAATGCAGAGAATACAGACTCTGTCTGAACCCAAACAAATCTGTGTTTGCGGTTTCATGTGGTAAGTTGCTTGGTCATACTGTATCTGCACAAGGCATACAAGTCGACCCAAATAAGGTAGCAGCTGTGTTAGAAGCACCTGTACCTACTACACCAAGGGAAGTAATGCGTTTCATGGGTCAAGTGAGATGGCATGGTCGTCATTTACGGTGGCTCGCTCATTTAGCCATTCCACTCAATCGATTAATCACGAAGACTCCTAAACAGTTTGATTGGACTCCGGAATGTCAAACAACATTTGATCGTCTAAAGTGTTTATTAACATAGGTACCACTTTTACAGCCTCCTGACTGGGATCGCCCATTCCATGTCTTCGTAGACGCATTAGATATTGCCATTGGCAGTGTTCTGATGCAACAAACCGATAAGTGGTTCCGGCCTGTTTACTATGCGAGTAGAAGACTTGCTCCTGTAGAAAAGAATTACTCTGTAACCGAAAGAGAATGTCTGGGTTTAGTGTATTCGGTAAAGAAATTCAAACACTATTTACTTGGCCGCAGATTTACTTTTCATGTAGATCATGCTGCACTTGTCTATCTGGTACGACAACATCATTTAGGTGGTCGATTAGCACGTTGGGTTCTACTTTTACAAGAGTTTGATTTTGAAGTAATCCATCGGCCTGGCAACTCACATGCCTTAGCAGATTTTGTTTCTCGCTTAGATTCCAGTGAAGCTCCGGTCGGTGTTGATGACACCACACCAGCGATTTACAGTACTGAACCGACTAATGATGAAGAAGCAAATCCTCCTGCAACAACTAATTACTATTATCAGTTGTTAACTTTTTTGACTGATGGATGTCTTCCTTCTACAACATCTCTTGCAATGCGTAGGAAGATGGCAGTGTACAGTCGCAAATTTCGGTTAATTGCTGGAGAATTATACTACATGGATCACACTGGTGTTTTACTCTGTTGTATTCCTCCACACGAAGTTAACTCAGTCATTACTCCGGCTCACTCAATTCCTTCCGGTGGACACTTTGCAGCAGATTTAATGCACCGGAAAATTTTGCAAAGTGGACTTTGGTGGCCTACTATGTACAGGGATGTATCTCAGTTTGCCAAACAATGTGATACTTATCAACGGTTTGGACAGCCTCTACAACGCCATTTTTTCCCTCTCCAACCGGTCTTGCCGTTGGAGCCTTTTTAGAAGTGGGGCCTAGATTTTGTTACACCTCTAGCCATACTCAGTAATAATCGTTATATTCTAACATGTACAGATTATGCTACCAGATGGGCAAAAGCATGGGCTTTAAGGTCCGCCACAACTATTTCGGTGGCAAAGTGTCTAATGAAAGATGTCTTTCCGCATTTTGGCTTACCTCTACAGCTTGTTACAGATCAAGGCACTCATTTTGTCAACAATTTAATGAAAGTACTCACACATTCTTTTTGGATCACGCATAAATTCAGTTCACCATATTATCCTCGTGCTAATGGTTTGGCTGAGAGTACAAACAAGACCCTGTTGAATATGCTTCTAAAACTGATTCTGGAAGCACCGAAAAGATGGGATCAACTGTTACCTGCAGTATTATGGGCATACTAGACTACATACAAGGTATCAACAGGATTAACCCCTTTCAAACTAGCTTATGGAATGGAAGCCATAGCACCAATGGAGATCATTGTGCCAAGTTTACGAGTAGCCATCAACTAGAAACTACTACCTGAAGAATCTCTCTTCTTTTGGTTGAATACACTCAGAGAACTGGATGAGCATCGATGGACAAGTTTTCTGACTATCCAGGAAGTTCAGTTAAGACAAGCTCAAACACATGATCGATATCTAAGGACTCTAGTTTTTACGGTGGGGCAACTTGTACTCTTTTACAATGCAAAATCAAATCGCTCTGCTGGCAAATTCAAGATACGATGGTTTGGTCCCTATCGAATTTCTGAACAGGTGGGCCCAGCCACTTTTTGGTTGACTACTTTGACCAGAATTCTTCTTCCAAAGGTGATAAATGGTTCAAAGCTGCGGCCGTATCAACAAGCATCGGATCCGCACTAAAACGTTCTGCGGATTGGCCGCGTATTTTGCATTTTCTTTTCTTTTCTTTTCTTTTTGTTTTTGCGCGCTTAATATAATAAGTCTATAATATCCCCGTTTTAATACCTAATTATGCTCAACAGCCACCCGACATTATCGTCTGCTCATGCATGCACACCGAAGTTATGAATTAGCATCTCAACGTCGCACGATGATTAGTGATCTTGATTGCTCTCCACTGCAACGCATCTACTTAACCTTCTCCGTTTCGCCAAAAATCGCTATTGTGTTTGCGTGATTTGTGTGATTGTGTATACCCTGTGCGTTTGTGTCTTGTGCTTGCTTTTTCTGTGTGCGCCATGGAAGCTCTGGCAAACTTCACCGCTTTCTGTGACGGACTCCCTGCTGATGTAGGAGAGTTCCTGCGCACTCGTGGGTTGGCCAATTTCGCTGAACTGCTGTGGCATTCAGTGGATTGCCACCCGTTCTATGCCCAGATAATTGCCGCCATCGCTAACACACTTGCCATCGAGCAGAGTTGGGCGATCACATCCCTACCCTCCCGAACCGTAATCACGTTCCACGCCTTTGCTGATGCGTTTCGACTCCCTCGGCAAGGTCGGGAAAATGGCCCAAATCTACCGATTGCCACCATGAATCACTTATTCCCTAGGAGCTCGTCCAACGAATACGCAATACTCTGCCGCCCTGAACCTGAGAGATCCGCGCTACAATTCTTAGTAGCCATTCTTAATCTGCAGAAACGAACCTAGGGCATCTCTCGGCCTTTCTATTCGGCAATAGATTTGGCTGCGAGAGAGCCTATAAATTTTGCATCCTACTTCTTCCGCCGCATTCACAAAGAATGCGTTGCAATCATCAAGCAGGTCAACAAGGGAGATATGCCAAGGTCCAGACTACCCCACATCATATCCTTTTTATTCCCGACTATTCTAGCAGCACAGCCACCACTCCGAGGACCCATTCTACGCCATGAGGAATCTGCACAAATATTAGAAGACGATGAAGAAGAAGATGAAGAGATTTTCCACCTTCTCTGCCGGAAAAGAATCAGGATAAGTTCATCCGATAGTGAAGTACAGGGGTCAGCCGCAAATGACAAGGTAGACGACAAAAGAGAAGAAGCAAACGAAGAAGAAACCTTTCACGATACTGCAACCTCCATGCATCATGAGTCTTCAGCACAGTCCTCTTCAGAACAACAACAAGAGCAGGAGGCTCCCACCGAATCTGACACAAGCTCATCAGAAGAAGCATCTCAGCAGCAATCGGAGTAGGAAGAGAAAGGAGATGAAGAACATATAATTAAAGAAGTTTTCGAAGAACTGCTTAAAGCAGTCGAGTCCACAGCTGTCGACACCGCTGAAACTACACAACAAACCACAAAAAAGGTAACAGAATCTAACCATGTTCTTCCCACTCCTTCACCAGAACCTCCAATCAACCCCACTATTCCTAGTCCACCCATTGTCCCCGACGAACCCTCTGCCTCTTCTTCCTCATCACCAAATTACTCACCACCGACCTCCCAGCAGCTCCTCACCGCATCCTCATCTCAACCTTGTCCTCATCTTCCACTTCCTTTGACTCCTATGATATCTGAACTTGCAACCATGGGTCAAATGTTGACCCAGCTTTCACAACAACTACCTGCGCAAATGAAGCAAATAACAGAGAATATCCGAGATTAATTTCAACACAAAGTGGACGTGCTGGAGGCAGACATTAGTCCTCTACAAGAAGAATTAATAGTACCTAAAGCCGAAAACCAAGCCTTACAAGAACAACCTAAGGAGTTACAAGCCGAATGGCCGAACAGGTAGAAGTTACCGCTCAAAGAGATGCAGCACTGGCAGAGATCAGACAAAAAGACGAGTTACTAAACGATGCAAATGCCGAAATCATTCAGTTAAAGCAAGAGTTACAGGATAAAGAAGATGCACGAGCAGCCTTAGGGAATCTGCTAGAAGAAACAAGATAGACGCTAGATGAAGTGGTATAACAAGGACAAGAGCAGCATGATCTGGCTATGAAAATTGCTGAAGAACTTCAGAGATGCAAGATAGATTTATATGAAGTAAACAGTATTCTCAAACGATTATTGACCGAGGAAGCTCAACGACAAAAGGTAATAACAGATCTCCAAAGAGAAAGGGATGCCTACTCTAGGACCATCCAATTTCAAAATCAGGAAATAGAAGGAAGGGAGAACCAGCTGGATGCTCAAAAAGAGAGATTAGTCAGAATGGGCAAACAAGTTGAAGAAATGAAAGTATCCAGAGATTGTTGGTGCAAAACAAGCCTTAACACTTGGCTTTGTTGTGTGCCTTGAAGATTCAACATAAAGCTTGGACTATTGGTCCCTTGGAAAGCACAAAAGTTTGGACCCTTGAAGGATGTATTCATGTGAACCATATACCATAGGAACACATGCCTATGCTTTATTATCTTTTATCCAATGTAAAAGTCAATGTGACTTAACTCACCTCTTGTAATCATACCTACCTTCAAAAGTCGTGGATTGTGAAAGATATGAATGGAGAGAATATCTCCATGTGATTAGATGAGAGATTTGAGGGAGCCTACATTTGAATTTGAAATTCAAATCTTCTTCAAACTCCTATAAAAGACTATGGAAAAGTCGCGGGGATGTTACACTCTTTCCAAGGCTAATCCAAGCAGATCATAGAGTGTGTGAGAGCTACTACTTAGCCTACACCTCTGAGTACCATTGGGCATCACTCTACATGCCAATGGGAATGTACATTTGATAGTTCAATACATATACTCATAGTTCTTAACTCTGTGTTCTCTGAGTCATTCACCTCAAAGTCTGTCAACTTCAACAGGGCATATCTCAAGATCTACTGAACCAAATTGAATGATCCAGGGCTCATTGGAACCAGCTCAAAGCACTCTACAACACTATAAAATTTCAAGTCATTCTATTCAGCCAATTGGGAGAAATCACTGTCGAAGCAGTCACTGGTATATTTCTGTGTTGTTCCTAAAAAATCGGGGGTGTCTCTGATTTTGCTAAAGATCATGCTCAGTGTACAGTTTGTTATTTGGAGTGATTTAACTTGCTAATGGTAGCTTGTTAAGTTAATTTAATACTCCCAGAAGGAATTAAACCAATTGTAAGTGTGCTGGTCACACTGAGCTTAGGACTGAGCAGGTGTCATTACAGGAATAGTAAGTTTTTTTGGACTTGTGAAGGTTCAAATTTATCTGTTTTGATTTGGTCATTACACAATTGATTTGTAAAGCACATATATAGTTTCTTGGTGTCATTTGGAAGCTCAAGAAGTCTCCTAACCATATCTGAAGAGAAAAGAGGGCAGGTGTGAAGCAGGTCTAGCAGCACCAACTTGATCTTCTGATTGTACCCAGCCATCACATCCAACAGTGGTATCAGAGCAAATAAGGTAATCATGGGTGATGGTTTCCCTTCCTTCATTGACAAATTGGATAGAAATAATTACCAGGCATGGTCATTGAGAATGAAGACCTATCTACAAGGGAGAAGCTTGTATGGATACATATCAGGAGATGAGGAGTTGCCCTCATTCAAAACTAGAGGCCTACCTACAAAGGATGAGCATGAGAGACTTAATCAATGGTGTGCTAAAGATGCTTTGGCAAGGTCATATCTTCTAAACTCTATTTCTGATTTCCTTCTACCTCATGTTAGAAACTGTAAGACTTCCCAAGAGACTTGGGAGACCTTGTCAACATACTTCTCATCAAGCACAAGGGCCAGAAAGAATCAGCTATGGATTGAGTTTACAACTCTTAGGAAGCAATCAAAACAATGTGTCTCAGATTTTGTCACCAAAGTCAAAGACATTGCAGATCAACTTGCAAGTGTTGGAGAAGAAATTGAAGAAGAGCAAATAGTCAGACAAGTGATCAATGGACTCAAAGCAGATGACAAGTGGGAGAGCTTTACCACTGCAATGGACTTGTACATGGACATCCAAGCACCTGATCTAACAACTCTGATTGGACAGCTATTCACACATGAAGCAAAGATCACAAAGAATGGAGAGCAATCAAAAGGTAACAATCCCTCTGCCCTATATACAGATAAGAAGTCTAAAGACAAGGGTAAAAGTAAGAAAGTTGATGAAGAAGGATCCACTTCCCAAGCAAACTATGCAGGGAGAGGTAGATCATCTAGAGGTAGGGGCAGAGGAGGTAAGTCAGGTAGGGGGAGACCCTATAATCAATCTCCATGCAATATTTGTGGCTTGTCTAACCATACTACAGATGAATGCTACAAAAACTACAAGAACCAAAGAGGAAGAGGTCACCAAAGAGGAGGATACTCCCAAGGCAGAGGCAGATTCAATCAATCTCAAGGCTACCATGGCTACAACAATAATTACAACAATAACTACAACAATAGCTACAATCACAATGGCAATTATCAAGGAGGATACAGGAACAGAAAGGATTACAACAATTATGCAGGGGATCAAGATGATTCCTTGTTGATTATGAACATGACATCTAAATCAGGTATCAATGATGATCATTTGTTCTATATTGATTCAGGTTGCTCTAACCATGTAGCTGGGAATGTTGCCTTACTCTCTGATTTGGAAGAACCTAAAGGCAAGCACCAAGTGCAGACAGGTGATGACACTAAACATTCAGTGGTTAAAGTAGGTAATGTCAAAACAAGTGATGGTAATCAGAATTTGCTAAGCAGAGTATTGTATGTTCCAACAATCACCAAGAATCTGATGAGTGTAGGTCAGATTGTTGAAAAAGGTCTACAGGTCAGGTTCACTCAACATGGTGCATATGTGGAGGATCCAAGACATGGATTCAGAAGGATAGCCAAGGGAGAGAAATCAGGTAGATTATTTACCTTTGAACTTGAAGATACTAAGAATATTGCCTTGTACAACTATAAGGACCAAACCCTATCAGAATTGGAGATGTGGCACAAGAGATTGGGTCATATTGGAGAAAGGACCATAAAGCAAATGAGTAGGGATCAATGTGTGCTTGGGATACCTAATGTATCCAAGCAACACATGATATACAAGTGTGGGGCTTGTCAATTTGGTAAGTCACACAGATTGCCATATACCAAAAAAAGGTTTTATGCATGAAGACTACTTGGAATTGGTGCATACAGATGTTTGGGGACCAAGCAAGGAGCCATCCATATCTGGATCAAGGTACTATGTATCTTTTATAGATGACTATAGCAGATGGACTGTCTTGTACTTCATGAAACATAAAGATGAAGTATTTAATTGTTTCAAAAGGTATCTTGCATTAGTTGAGAATCAAACAGGTAAACACTTGAAGAGGCTAAGGTCAGATGGTGGTGGAGAATACTTCTCCAATGACTTTGAAGACTTCTTGCAGGAAAGAGGCATCAAGAGGGAGATTACCACAAGGTACTCACCTGAACAAAATGGGGTAGCTGAAAGGAGGAATAGACTTATTGTGGAGACAGCTAGGTCTATGCTTAATGAGAAAAAACTACCAAATTATCTTTGGGCAGAGAGTGTATCTACTGCCACATACTTAATCAATAGGTTGCCATCAAAGACACTTGATGGAATGACACCCTATGAGGCTTGGCATGGTAAGAGACCATCTCTGGATCAGTGCAAGATCTTTGGGTGTGTTGCATATGTGCATATTCCCTCACAGGTAAGGGGAAAGCTAGATCCTAAGGCTGAAAAGTGTATCTTTATTGGTTATGATCTGAATCAGAAAGGATACAGGTTCTATAACCCCTCAAACAAAGGCTTCAAGGTAAGCAGAGATGTCATCTTTGATGAAAATGATTCATGGTATGATAATGAGTGCAGGAAAGTTAGCCTACCTTATGATATGGAAGAAGACTTTCCAAAGCTTGTCAGGCAAGAACCAACTCAGAATGAGGACACAAGCTCAGATGATGAAGACACCATCAACATTGAAGAATTCAAAGCTTGGAAATCCAAAGGGAAGATGAAGATGAAGCAACTTGAAGACAATCCAGAATCCTCAACTCAAGCTATGAGGAGATCTTCAAGGGAAAAGAAGAAACCTATTAGGTATGGGTATGATACTTCACTTGTAACAAAGCACTCTGTATATCTTGCAAAGGATATCTTAAGTGAAGAACCAGGTACATTTGAGGAAGCTATTACTAAACCAGAATGGAAGGAAGCAATGGATGAAGAAATGGAGGCTCTCAAGGAGAGTGATACTTGGGACTTGGTACCCAAGAAGGACTCCATGAAGGTGATAGGATCCAGATGGATCTACAAACTCAAAAGGAACTCAGATGGTACAATAAGCAGGTACAAAGCTAGGTTGGTAGCCAAGGGTTTTGCACAAACCCAAGGCATTGATTATGAGGAGACTTTTTCTCCTGTGGCAAAGATGCAAACTATCAGAATTATGGTGAGTGTAGCTGCATCCAAGAATTGGAACATGTACCAACTGGATGTAAAGAATGCATTCTTGAATGGATGGATATCTGAAGAGGTCTACATGTCACAACCACCTGGCTATGAGGATCCAAATAAGGTAAATCATGTTTGTAAATTGAAGAAGGCTCTGTATGGATTGAAGCAGGCACCTAGAGCATGGAATTACAGATTGACAACCTATCTCTTGGATCAAGGATTTGAGATGAGTAAAGCAGATACTTCATTGTTTATAAAGAAGAACAATTCAGAGGTAATATACTTGTGTGTCTATGTTGATGACATCATTATTACAGGAAATGATGTTCAAGGAATTAGACACATCAAAGGTCAAATGATGAAGGAATTCAAGATCAATGATCTTGGATTATTGAAGTACTTCCTAGGGCTTGAATTGGTCTACACAAATTCAGGTATATTCATTACTCAGAAGAAGTACATTCAGGACATGGTCAAGAAGTTTAACTTGCAGGAAGCTAAAGTCTCAAACATTCCTATGGAAGTCAACCACAAACTCAGTGCACATGAAGGAGAAGAACTCAAGGATATTACAGGGAACCAAAGTTTGGTAGGTAGTCTTAATTATGCTACCTTAACTAGGATTGATATCTCATATGGTGTTAGTGTACTTAGCCAATTTATGCATAAGCCAAGAGTACCACATCTGGAGGCAGCCAAGAAGATAGTAAAGTACCTAAATGGAACACAAAATCATGGTTTGTATTATCCATACTCATCAGACATTGATATCAAGGTATACTCAGATGCAGATTGGGCAGGTTGCAAGGATGACAGGAGGAGTACATCTGGTTACATATGCTTTGCAGGTGATAAACCAATTTCTTGGTCATCCAAGAAACAACCCACAGTGGCTCTATCATCTACTGAGGCAGAGTACAGAGGGCTAGCCAATGCTACTCAAGAAGCAATATGGTTGAAGTTACTCTATTCAGAATTGGGCCTATACACAAGGCCACCAATAATATTTGGTGATAACACAAGTTCACTTCACCTAGCTGCTAACCCTGTCTATCATGCTAGGACAAAACCCATAGAGGTTCATTACCACTATGTGAGGGAGAAATTACTTAGCAAGGAAATCCAATTATCATATGTGTCCACTAATATTCAATGTGCAGATTTGCTTACAAAATCTTTGGATGGGAACAAGCTATGCAGGTTCAAATCCATGATAGGATTGCAGGATATCATTGAAGACTAAAGATGAAGACTCAAGCAAGTGTTTGGCTTGAGGGGGAGCTGTTGGTGCAAAACAAGCCTTAACACTTGGCTTTGTTGTGTGCCTTGAAGATTCAACATAAAGCTTGGACTATTGGTCCCTTGGAAAGCACAAAAGTTTGGACCCTTGAAGGATGTATTCATGTGAACCATATACCATAGGAACACATGCCTATGCTTTATTATCTTTTATCCAATGTAAAAGTCAATGTGACTTAACTCACCTCTTGTAATCATACCTACCTTCAAAAGTCGTGGATTGTGAAAGATATGAATGGAGAGAATATCTCCATGTGATTAGATGAGAGATTTGAGGGAGCCTACATTTGAATTTGAAATTCAAATCTTCTTCAAACTCCTATAAAAGACTATGGAAAAGTCGCGGGGATGTTACACTCTTTCCGAGGCTAATCCAAGCAGATCATAGAGTGTGTGAGAGCTACTACTTAGCCTACACCTCTGAGTACCATTGGGCATCACTCTACATGCCAATGGGAATGTACATTTGATAGTTCAATACATATACTCATAGTTCTTAACTTTGTGTTCTCTGAGTCATTCACCTCAAAGTCTGTCAACTTCAACAGGGCATATCTCAAGATCTACTGAACCAAATTGAATGATCCAGGGCTCATTGGAACCAGCTCAAAGCACTCTACAACACTACAAAATTTCAAATCATTCTATTCAGCCAATTGGGAGAAATCACTGTCGAAGCAGTCACTGGTATATTTCTGTGTTGTTCCTAAAAAATCGGGGGTGTCTCTGATTTTGCTAAAGATCATGCTCAGTGTACAGTTTGTTATTTGGAGTGATTTAACTTGCTAATGGTAGCTTGTTAAGTTAATTTAATACTCCCAGAAGGAATTAAACCAATTGTAAGTGTGCTGGTCACACTGAGCTTAGGACTGAGCAGGTGTCATTACAGGAATAGTAAGTTTTTTTGGACTTGTGAAGGTTCAAATTTATCTGTTTTGATTTGGTCATTACACAATTGATTTGTAAAGCACATATATAGTTTCTTGGTGTCATTTGGAAGCTCAAGAAGTCTCCTAACCATATCTGAAGAGAAAAGAGGGCAGGTGTGAAGCAGGTCTAGCAGCACCAACTTGATCTTCTGATTGTACCCAGCCATCACATCCAACAGAGATGCGGCCTTATCAAACGACTTCTATCTACATGAAGCCTTTCTGCAGATGCAGGCAGAAGTTTTGCTGACCGAAGTAATTTCATTTAGTTCTCTACGAATAGATGCCCAATTCCTAGAACCTGATACTTTAAAACAAATGTTAGAAGCTTTAAAGAAGAAAATCGCCCGAACTTTTAGATCAGCCCGATCAATGTATTTAGAAGGCATTGTAGATGAACCCTAATTTTTGTAAACCTGCGGGTTTGAGTCCACCGTGTGTGCCAGAGTGTTAGTCGGCCGCTAGATTGGAAGTTGTAAAGACAAAATCCTTTCAGTTTCCGCACCCACGAAAGGTTGTTACACCGATACTTTGTAATCTTTATATAAAGCAATGGAAAAGAGACGCTTGGGGGACGTTCGTTGGGATCACCAGACTCTCTGTCTAGGTGATTGAGCTGAACGCTACTATAGTGTCTGTTGAGCAATTCTGAGTATACTACTCTTGTTCTGTCTGGTTGTCTATTGATACATGTTTCTTTTCGTGAGTTACATAAACGTTCAGTTGATCGTTAGACTGTTTGTCTGAGTGAGTTGTTCTACGGGGTTTCGGTTGTGATTGTTCTATTGATTAAGCGTATCGTGGTATTGCTCTTCCTTGTAAGGTGCTGCAACATGTTGGATGAAGTCTGTGTAATTGCGGTAGTGTTCTAAGAACTCTGAGTCGTATTGTGTTGTCTTCGGTGTTAAGGTCTGTCCTCATACGGTAAAGGTTAAGCTACAGTAAGGGTCGTCTTAAGTTGCGTACTAGACCCCCCTAGTACTGTGTGTCTGAGACTGTTGAGTTCTTCTGTGTCTTCGGTTTTGTTTGATTGTTTGTACCTCTTCGGTGAAGGTTGAATTACTGATATTGTCACTAGTGTTACAGTATTTTGTATTCGGAACAGTTCTTGAGTTCATCAAGTAACTCTGTATCACGATACTGCATGGTCTGGTGCAGTGTGTTTGGTCAACTTTGGGAGAGTTTGGTTGAGTACTGTAAGATTGTAAGTGTAACGGAGTCTTGATAGAGTTTTGAGCATCAGTGTATTGCTGTGTGTGAAGTGATTAGTTTGGGAACTAAGTATAGGGCCTCTGCCTAGCAGACCCCTTCCACTCCCAAGAACCCAATAAATGTTTAAACGTGCTACTGATAGTTAGTCCCGCGTTTAACAGGTGGCATGGAAAATGATGGTGATATGTATGTTCCATATTTTGACTATCATCTACTTTTTTGTCCTATTTGAGATTGAATCAAAGAAAATTGTGAAGATTGATAGAACTTGTAGGAACTTCCTCTGGATGGGTGATCCTAATCAAAGAGGGTTGCCACAAGTTGAATGGAAAATTTGTGTATGCCTCAAGGATATGGGTGATTTTTTATCGTTAGTGTCAATGTGAAAGGTCATATGGCCATCGGACACTTCTTTGTATATGTTCTTTAATCAAAGATATAGTGGCTTGGTCAGTCACATACTATAACTTTGATCGCATTTTTAACACCTAAGAAGTCTGTGTTCGTGCGGCGACCAAGGCATAGACCTTGGCATATGTTATCATCCGAGTCACCGAAGTCTCCCTTGGCGTCGTTGGCTGTGCACGAGGGAGGGCCTCATAGATCAAGGAAGATAGAGGTTCCGGATTTTTCTCGGGAGGTCACCTATCCCAGTATTGTTCCCCGTGGAGCTCGCTTAACCGTGGCAATCTCTTGCCACTAAGCTACACTCTTGTGGTGTCTGAAGAAGGGGAAATACTAAGGTTAACATTACCTTGAACATGTTTTGGTCCCCCAAAGCTTCATTCTTTGCTCTCAAAGCCTATTTTTGAAGCATTTTGGGGTATCTTTTGGAGCCATTTTAGAGTACTTTCGCACATAGTTCTCTTCACACAAGTCCAAAAACATCAAGAAGAGTGTTCTTTGTACTTCTCTGACAATAAATATCAACCTTTGGAGCTATATTTTCAGCCACACTCATAAAACTACAGGTTTCTTCAAAGGTTTTGAGTTTTCGTGGGAGCAGGCATTGCAAATTTATGTAGGTTTTTGAGCCTAAAACATCAGAGTTGACAGACACCTGCAGGTGTTGTTGGCTAGTTTTTGGGCCGTGTATTTAGCCTTTTAGTGTAATCTTACTTCATATATTGAGCACATAAACACCATGTATGCTTTTGTGGATACCGCTTATGTATGTCCATGTGGTCGTTGATATAACGATTACTTTTTTTGCATAGAGACTTTTATGTTCGATAAAGAGGGTCGTTGTGAGGTTTTCTAAACTGGGAGGCACCCAGAGGTTTGGGTCTTGTCACTCTAGCACAATGGAAAGTACCAACGTGAGGAGATACACCTCATAAATGTCAGTCTGCGGAGACATGAGGACTAGCAAGTGCGTGAGTGAAAGCACATGAGCATGCACACCCATACACACACATGCGCACAAGGTAAGAGCAAAGAGTGGAAGAATGGAAGATCTTCAATTACAAAATATTTCTCTTAAAAAAGCTCAAATCTACAACAAGCCAACCCCAAAAATGAGCTCTCCAACCCTTTTTTCAGTTTTTTGAGTGGTTTTCGCCCTGTCTAGACCTAGTGTCCGGCCTAGTTAAAAATTAGGTTCCAGGGCTTATTTGGGGGCTCAAACGGAGTCTACAAATTATGAAAATTTGAAGGATGATACTTTTGATACTCCTCAAGATCAAGGAATCCTCAACTTGAACAAAATGGAGTTGCAAAAATGGAAAATGGTATTTAGAATGGTTTTTAGTGATAAAAATCACTATTTTTATAGGGATTTCTTTAGAAAATTTGACATGTGCTTCTTAGAGCTCCCGACATACTCCTTCTTGTGTGTCCACATCTTTGGTGCACTTCCATTCCTCATGCTTGACCTTGACCTTCAACTGGTCTCTTCGGTGATGCAAGTGGAAGACTTACAGAGCCTTGCCATAGGAGATGTATGATAGTTGTTCATAGGTGCTCGATAAGCCTAGTTGGTTTCTATTGGGTAACTGATTATATGCAGTGGAGTCAAGAATTCACTATGCATGTAAGCATGTTAGTACTTGTAGTTTTATGATATTTTGACACTAGTCATATGCTCATTTTGCAGAGGATACTCCAGCAAAAGTTTTCCATATTTTTTGGATTTATCAACTATATAGTGGTCAATTTAGTCCTTGATACACTTACTCATTGGTGTTTGGACTCTTCTAGCTCCATTATCATTCTATTCAGTTCTCTACCATCATGACATCAGAGGTCTCAAGCACATCTGGTGGATCAGGGTCTAGAGGAGGAGCTATAACTTGCAAGGCAAAGACCGAGATTTGAGAATTTGATGGCACAAACTTTGCTCTATGGAAGATTTAGATTAAGGATGTGCTAATTCAAAGGAGGCAATGGAAGCCAGTAAATGGAATTTCAATTAATCTTGCTAACATGGATGAAGATGATTGGGATGAGTTATATGAAATGGTAAGTTCTACCATTTGCTTGCACCTAGCAGATAATGTTTACTTTATAATATTAGAATATGAAAGTGCAGAGGAGATTTGGAAGAATTTATGCAATACATATGAAAAGAAACAACATCAAATAAAGTGTATCTGATGAGGAAATTATATGAGCTTCACATGAAGGATGCAAATAGTGCTGATGCTCATCTAAGTGAGTTTGATGCTAGATTCTCCCTCTTACAGGCTCAAAAAATGGATATGGATAATGAAATGAAAGTAGTATTGTTGGTATGCACCTTGCCATCATCATGGGATACATTTTGCATAGCTATTAGCAATAGTGCACCTGATGGTAAGCTCGTCTATGATGACATATGTGGAGCACTCTTGAGTGAGGATATTCATAGAAAATGTATGGTTTGCACTCAGAGTGGAGATGCATATAATGTTCCTGATTCTTACCAAAGAAAGAATCAGCAACATCGCAGGAGCAAGAACAAGGAAAAGAATGGTCAATGGAATAAGAGTAGAAGGTAAACGATAGAATTTTAATGGGCATGTTAAAGAGTTACCTGCACCATCTACTTCGATTGTGAAGATTGAAGAAATTAATGCTATTTCTAATGATGGTGATGCATTGACACTTGATAGTGCTGTGCCAACTGAGGCTCTTATGGCTGATTCTCTTTCCCACACATGGTTGCTAGATTTTGGTGCTTCTTTCCATGTGACACCACATAGAGAATGGTTCTCTAATTATGCATCAAAATCTCTTGATACTGTGAGACTTGGTGACTCTTACCAGAGTGACATTGTGGGGATTGGAGATGTGGTTGTGTAGTTCATTGATGGTTCAAAATTTACTATGCATAAATGCCATCTACCTCAGTTATCATGCACTTTGATGTCAGTTGGTCAACTTGATGATTGAGATATCAAGCTCAACATGTGATGATCCAGGATGACACGTACCAGTTTTTTGTTTCTTTGACATGTATAGTGGTCACGCCGGTATATACCAGGGATACTTCATTGAACTTTATTAGATTTATCTATCAAAAGTGATGGCACATTTGTTTCTTGCCAGCTCACTCATTCACGGACATTAGGTTTTTCCTTATGTACTGATCTTTATATATTGCACTTGTTGTATTCTTGTTTTTAAGGTCATTCTTGTACATTCCTTTTATATAATAGAAGAAGAAGAAGAAGATCATTCTTCCTTGCCTCAATCTGTGTGTGTGCTTCTCCTTGAGAGTGAGAGTGTGTGTGTGAGCTCTCTTCCTTATCTCCTTCCCCGTGACATGGTATTAGAGCTAGCGTGGCTGTAGAGAGCTCGTGGAGAAGGCGACAGTGAAGACTATGCTGCAAGGCATGGAGAAAATGCGATTTCACAAACGGCCTCTGTTTTCTACGAAAATTAGCATGAAGGTAGAAGACCTCTAAATATTTTCGTGAATTATCCCTTTAGGGTCACTCGTTTTTGTTAGATCGAAGTTTCGGAGCCATCTCGACCTCCGTTTTGAGCCTACAAGGTGGGGCCCACAAAAAATCCAGGTCAATTTCAGAAACTGTAACTTGCACTGTGTTTGGCGATGCTCATATATTCCAAATCCAGAATTTCAAGTGATTCCGTGTACTATTGATACACGAAAACTATGTTTTTCTGAGATCGAACTGTCATGTCATAGTGCAACAGTGTTCAAGCAGAAGTGCTGCTTGTAGTGTTTTGCAGTGTTGTGAATTGTTGTTGAAATGGCAAACGCATATGGAATGAGTGAGCTTATGAGCGATAAGCTGGACAATAACAACTTCCATGCTTGGAGATTCAGAATGACGAATTTCCAGATGGGAAAAGGCTACTGGAAGTACATCGAAGGAGAGAATGAAAATGCTCCATAGTTACCAAAAAGGAATTGGACTGCAGACCAATTAAGAGCATATGAGGAATGGAATCAAGGAGGCTAAAAGGTAATGTATTGGCTATGTGTTAGCATAAATGATAGCATGATTGGACACATACAGGATGCCAAGACTCCAAAAGAGGCTTGGAATAGTTTGGTCACTTTGTATGAGACTAATACAAAGGCATGGAAATTGCAACTCAAGAACGAGCTGCATACATTGGAAAAGAAGAGCATGTCGGTAAGTGACTACACTCTAAAAATCAAAAGCATATGTCAGTCACTTTCATCTATTGGCATGAATGTAGATGATGATGATAAGGTGGAAGTGTGCCTTCGTGGTTTAGGAGCTGCATATAAGCAGTTCATAACTTCCATATAGACCAGGGAAAATATTCCGAATTTTGCTGATCTGGCATCTATGCTGATTATTGAAGAAATGAATCTTGGTGAGGATTCAAACTCCCAAGGAAAGCCCAGTTTTGAGCAGGTATTCTACTCTAGCAGAGGAAGAGGCAGTGGTAGAGGTTTTGGAAGTGGAAGAGGAAACAGTAACCAAGAACAAGGTCAACAATAGAATGATGTAGGAGGAAGAGGACAATTTCGAGGCAGGGGGAGCCAAAGAGGTCGCAAAAATTTCCAAAGAAATGATTCAGGTAATGATAGTAAAGGATGTTGGAATTGTTGTAAACCTGGACACTTTGAACATGATTGGAGGTTGAAGAATCAAAATAATAGAAGGCAACAAAACAACTATGCATCCACAAGTGTAGATGATTTTGAGAAGCTGTTTATGGTTCAACATCACATGGTGAATACAATGTCTGCTGGTGTTTCAAAATCGAATGATAATGTCTGGTTTGTTGATTCAGGTGCTTCAAATGACATGACCTGTCATGCAGAATGGTTTAGTAGTTTGCAGAAAATGCCAATTCCTGGATATGTTGAAATAGGTGATGATACATCACATCCTATTGAGCATATAGGAAACATAGCATTGTCTATGGAAGACGAGAAGGTAAAACATCTTGCTGATGTGTTGCATGTTCCAAATATAACAAAGAATCTAGTTTCTATTGGACAAATGGTTGACCAGGGATTACAAGTCAGGTTCAATGCTGAGGGATTATATGTAGAAGAGTACAAGCAGGATGGACGATTGGTTTCCAAAGGAAACAAAGTGGGTAGGATGTTCACCGTAAATGTGAATATTCCTAAAATGAATTCAGCCATGTTTCCAAAAGGTACAAGAGTTATTACAGATATAGAGATATGGCACAAACTGATTGGACATGCAAACTTGCAAAGGCTGAAACTGATGCAGTCAAAGGAGATTTTCCATGGACTACCAAATTTCAAAGTTGCAGAAATGCGAAAGGTATGTGCAACATGTCAATTTGGTAAACAGTCAAGAGCATCATTTCCACATGACAAACATGTTAGTGAGAATGTACTAGAAGTAGTACATACAGATGTTTGGGGTCTAGCAAAGACCACATGTATGGCTAGTTGCAGGTTTTAGGTTACTTGTTTTGATGATCATACACGCAAATTATGGGTATATTTCATGAAAGGGAAGAGTGAGGTGTTCACTCACTTCCAAAATTTTAAATTATGGTGGAAAAGTAGACAGGGAAGTACATTCCGACATTAAGATATGATGGAGGAGGTGAATACATGTGAAATGAGTTCAACAGTTTTCTAAAAAATCATGGAATTCAGCATCACTTTTCATGCAGGTACACACCACAACAGAATGGCATTGCTGAACACAAAAATAGACATATTGCAGAAATAGCAAGAGCCTTAATGGCTGAGAAGAATATGCCTCATTGTTATTGGGCAGAAGCTGTGCATACTGTTGTATACATCATGAACAGAACTCCGACTGCTGTTGTACATCAAGTTATACCTGAAGAGAAGTTTACAGGTAAAAAGCCAAACTTATCACATCTAAAAGTTTTTGGCTGTATTGCATATGTACATGTCCTAGATGAATTGAGTACAAAGCTTGATCCAAAAGTAGAAAAGTGTGTCTTCATTGGATACTCCCTTGAGCAAAATGGATATAAATGTTATAACCCACTCACACGATAGGTAAAGGTGAGCAGAGATGTGGTATTTGGTTGAAATGTCAAGTTTTTATGCAGATGCCAAAGAAGGACTGAGTCTTGAACCAAATGACAAAGAAAATGCAGAAAAATCAAGTGCAAAATCTCAGGTTTTGAGTGGACCGGATGCATCACCAAACAATAGTTCCAACTCAAATCCATGGAGTGGAAGATTACATGGAAATGTCAGTCCAACAAATTCATCAGATACATCCAAGAAAGGTAAAGAAAAGCTTTTCGTTGGTCATAAAACATATGCAGGTTTTGAAGACGTTGATGGAAATTCAAGCAGTTCAGAAAAGATTCTTGATGAGGAACTTGGATTGCCCTCTGTGAAGAATCTAAGAGTAAGAAGGGCACATGCATATGATACAAGGAGAAGTGACCTAGGACCAAGAAGATCTGGGAGGATGAGGAATTCAGTGCAACGATTGACATATGATAATTACATGGCTCGTCATTATGCCTACATGACAAAGGTAATACAAGATGCTAAACCTTCTTGCTTTGAAGATGCAATTGGAATTGAAGATTGGGAAAAATCCATGGATGAGGAGATGGCTGCACTTTATGGAAATGATACATGGAAGATGGTTCCATTGCCGCAAGGAAAGAAACCCATAGGTTGTAAATGGGTTTACAAGGTAAAGCATAATGCTGATAGTATCATAAGTAGGTATAAAGCACAATTGGTAGCTAAAGGATATGCACATACATATGGCATTGATTATGAGGAAACATTCAGCCCTGTAGCTAAAAGTTCTACTATTAGGACACTTGTTGCATTAGCTACAGCAAAAGGATGGACTTTGCATTAGATGGATGTGAAGAATGCTTTCCTACATGGTGAGTTATGAGAAGAAGTATATATGGACCAGCCACAAGGATATGAAGATTCAAAGCTTCCAGAATATGTTTGCAGGTTGCAAAAGGCTTTGTATGGGCTGAAGCAGGCTCCTCGTGCATGGCATGCAAGGATTGCTGATTACTTAACCAACATTGGGTTTTCTATGTGTGATGCAGATCATTCACTATATGCAAGGAAGGCTGATGATGGCATCACGATTGTGGCCATTTATGTTGATGACTTGATTGTAGGTGGTGATAATGAAGAAAGCATCAAAGAGGTAAAGCAACTTCTTATGCAAGAATTTGACATGAAAGATCTTGGTGTGCTGCACTATTTCTTAGGCATTGAGTTTATACATACAGAAACAAGTATATGGATGTCGCAAAGGCAATATGCCTTGAATATGCTGCAAAAGTATGGTATGGCTAGTTCTAAGCCAATTTCTATGCCATTAGATCAGAATTTGAAGTTGGATACTACATCATGTGAAGCATTGGAAAATGCTACTATTTACAGGAAAATTGTGTGGAGTCTTATATATCTTAAAATTACAAGGCCTGATTCAAGCTATACTATTGGACTTGAAAGTCAGTTTATGCAGGTTCCCAAGAAGCCACATTTGGATGCTCTGAGGTGCACTCTATGTTATGTGAGTGCTACTTTGGATTATGCATTGTTTTATGAAGCTGGTGTAGATTTGCAGGTTCATGGATACACCGATGCAGATTGGGCTGAGTGTACTCCAGATAGAAGATCTGCTAGTCATTTTCTTTTGTCACTTGGAGGTGCAACTATTACATGGAGCAATAAGAAGCAACCCACTATTGCTTTGTCGAGTACAGAGGCTGAGTATAGATGTGCTGCAATGGCAACATGTGAGGCATCATGGATGGAGATGTTACTTGCAGATTTAGGTGTGGAAGTGCAAAAGCCTATCACTATCTATTGTGATAATCTTAGCAGCATAGAGTTAGCACGGAACCCTATTTTCCATGCTAGAACAAAGCATATCGAGGTACATTTTCACTTCATGAGAGAGAAGGTATTAGCAGGTGATATTGATTTTGATTATGTGAGAACAGATGAGCAGTTTGCTGATATTTTCAGCAAAGCAATTGGAGCTGAGAAGTTGAAGAAGTTTCGGGAGATGCTTGGATTATAGGATATGGCGTTGAGCTTGAGGGGGACTGTTGAGATATCAAGCTCAACATGTGATGATCCAGGATGACACGTACCAGTTTTTCGTTTCTCTGACATGTATAATGGTCACGCGGGTATATGTCAAGGATACTTCATTGAGCTTTATTAGATTTATCTACCAAAAGTGATGGCACATTTGTTTCTTGCCAGCTCACGCATTCGTGGACATTAGGTTTTTCCTTATGTACTGATCTTTATATATTGCACTTGTTGTATTCTTGTTTTTAAGGTCATTCTTGTAGATTCCTTTTATGTAATAGAAGAAGAAGAAGAAGATCATTCTTCCTTGCCTCAATTTGTGTGTGTGCTTCTCCTTAAGAGTGAGAGTGTGTGTGTGAGATCTCTTCCTTATCTCCTTCCTCATGACATTGATGACCTTGGTTACAAGGTGGTCTTCTATGCTTAGTCCTTCCGTATATCAAAGGGCATTATGGTTATTGCAAAAGGAAGCAAAGTTGGTTCACTTTATGCTTTATTTTTTTCACAGAAAGAACACTTGTTAGTTGTTACTGAACAACATATGGCTTGTATTTGGCATGGTCGTTTGGGCCATATTTAACTACTTACCCGTGTTATCTTTCTTTCATTTTTCATTTTGTGACCATTTTCAATATGGAAAGCAAACTAGAAATGTACATAGAACACACATTGACTCTTCAATTCAGCCTTTAGATCTCATTCATACAGATGTGTGTGATCCTATGCCCACTAGGTCCTTAGGTGGTTCTCTTTACTTTGTCACTTTCATTGATGATGGTACTAGAAAAGTCTGGGTATATCCTATCAAATCGAAGGATCAAGCATTCCCTACTTTTAGAAAATTGCTTCAGTTGAGGCTGAAAAAGGAATGAAGCTTAAGGCTTTACATTCAGATAATGGGGGTGAATATACCTCACATGAATTCAACCTTTTCTATCAGTGTAGAGGGATTCGTACAGAGTTTACAACTCCTTATACCCTAGTACAGAATGGTGTAGCTGAAGGGATGAATAGAACTATTTAGGATAGAGTAGTTTCTATGTTGCATCTTGCAAACCTCTCACAAGGCTTTTGGGTGGAAGTAGTATTGACTTGAGTTCATGTGATTAACTTTTCACCTAGTACTAGCAAAGGTCTGAAAGTGGAAGAAGAGTTATGGACAGGGAAGCATCTTTGAGTTTTTGGGTGTGAAGCATATGTTCATATACCCAAGAATCTTATACAGAAGTTGGACCATAATTTCAAAGAAATGCATTTTTCTTGGATATGGTTGAGAAGGACAATTTGGATATCGCTTATGGTATCCTAAAACACGGTAAGTGATAAAAAGTAGTGATGTCATTTTTAATGAGTCTAAGATGCATAAAGAGCCTATTAAGGAGGTTGAAGTGAGAAGAGTGGTGTTTGAGGATATTAGTCCTCCACTTAGCATGCATAAAAATGTTGCACATAGGGATGTTCAAGAGAATGTCTGATCATATCAGTTTGCACATGTTCCTGTTTAGCAGCCATTGAGGCGCTCTGCACGTGTCTCACATCCACGTGATAGATATGTTCTAGGTTTAGATTTTGTTATGCTAATAGATGCCAGTGAGTCTTCTTGCTACAAAGAGGCTATGCAGATAGAGGACCACGTCAAATGGGAGCGTGCCATGAAGAGTGAGTTGGATTCTATTCACAAGAATGGTACTTGGGATTTAGTACCTTTGCCAAAGGGCAGAAAAGCTTTAGCATGTAAATGGGTATATTAGCTAAAATTCACATCACATAGTGCTTCTCCAAAGTATAAAATAGGACTTGTTGCAAAGGGTTTTAAGCAACAACATGGTGTTGATTTTGAGGAAATCTATCTCTCGAGTGGTCAAGATGACTACCCTGCGTGTTGGATACAATGTCCTATTGTACATGTTCCATGGTCCAAAAATCATGTGTAATAGCATATGGTGTGGCTTATGTAAAGCAAAAAGGCATGGGCACTATGGTTAGAAGAATGCGCTCTCAATTAGGCCGCCCGGGTTCAAGTCCCATCGATAGCATTCACGAAGAGAATCTTTGGTGTTTTTGCTTTATTAAAAAGCACACGGACAGTGGGCAATGTTTGTGTTTTTTAAGTTTGATTTTCGCAGCTTTATTGCTTTTACGATATGATTTTGGAGGGTACTTGTAAGCTATATAAAGAGACCATAGTCTCATTGTTGAGATATCACTCATCAAGCAAAGAGGAGGTGATCAAGCTAGCTCTTGGTGTTCTGAAGCTTCGGGGGTGGAGTTTTGGTGAAGGAGAGGCTACTCTCTTAGAGCAAGAAGTCTTCTAAAAGGTGGTGGTAGCTATCTTTTGTGAGTGAACCCTATATTTTGTTTTTAGGGTTTCTCTACCCTAATCTCAAAATTAGGGTTGGTTGATTTACAATTTTGTTACACTATTCTGTGAGAATAAGGTTAGCTTTGTTGCTCATTCACTTCACACACTTAGATTATTTCAAAATAATCTAAATTTTGTATCATCATCTTCTTCGATATTCTTCCATTAGTAAGTGCACCACTTTATATGGTTGAGTAGGACTCCCATGTTGTAATTTGGACATCTATTTTTTAGTGAGTAAGCATTCAGCTTACGTTCTCTATCCTTGTCTCAAGATCTTTCTTTCTATCTCTCACTTATCATCTTAATTAATTAATTTGTGTATGCTCAAAATGTTCTCGTTTGGAACGACCCTGGGGCCCCAAATTCCAACTCTTGGTATCAGAGCATAATTCACATACACACTTAGTTAAGATGAGTGAGATTAGAATTGAGATTGAAGACAAGTTGGATGGATCTTCTAATTATCCCATGTGGAGATTCATGACGATGAATATTTTAGTGACAAAGGATTTATGGAGTATCATCAATGGATCCCTAACAAGACCAAGACGAGAAGCTGAAGAACAAGATACAACAACTTCAAGAGGTATTGGAATTACTATTACAGAACCAATTGAAGAAGAGGTAACCACTTCAACATCTAGAGTCACTGGTAGGTCTTTACCTACAGTTCCTCCTATTGAAGATCAGACAAGGTGGGATGCTAGAGATGCTTTAGCACTTTCATTCATAGCAATGAGTGTTAAAAATCATATTCTACCATAGATCAAATCTTGCAGAAGTTTAGCCAAGCTTGGTTGAAGCTTGAGAATCTTTTTCAGAGCTGAAATCCTACTAGGAAAGCTCACTTGAGGAGACAACTAGCAAATACAAGGATGAAGGCTGGTGAGTCAATTCAAACCCACATTACGAGACTCATTGACTTGAGAGATCAACTTCTAAATGTAGAAGTTGATATATCAGATGAAGAAATGGTAAATACACTAATTAATTCACTTCCTATTTCATATCAATCTTTTATAACCACTCTTGCCCTTACCACAAGAGATAGAGAGGTTACATTTGAAGAGCTAGAGTTTTTGTTACTTCAAGATGAAGATCAGTTGAAGGGAATGGAAGAGAATGAAGAAGCACTTTCATCTTCATCAAAGGGTAAAAAGAAGAAGAAGGATAAGAAGGAAAACCAATCCAAGAAGGAGAGTAGGTCCCTCTCACCTTCTACTTCAGATTCTGTTTCTACTACATCTAAAGAGAAGTCTTCTAAGAAGAAGGAAGTAATATTTTTTTAGTGCAAGAAACCTGGACATTTTAAGTCAGTACGTTATAGAAGGATTGCAGCAAAAAAGAAAAAGGCATCAGTAATGTTGCAGAAGATGATAAAAAAGGGAAATGTCAAGGTGATTCTTATGCCTGTATCACTATTGAGGAAGTATCTTTTGATCACGTAGCTTTACAAGTTCTTTCAGCAAGCCCTTGGATATTTGACTTAGGTGCTACAAAGCATATGACATGTTGTAGAGATATGTTTTCTTCTCTTTCCTATTATGTTTTCTTCTCTTTCCTATTCTTCAGGTAGAAGAGCTATTGTTGCAGATGGCAATGATTTGGATGTTGTGGGAATAAGTACAATAACCCTCAAGTCAAGAGAAGGTGGTAATTTTCAGATTTCAGATGTTCTATATGTACCTGAAATGAAGAAGAATCTACTATCTATATCTGCATTTTTAGGTGATGGTTTTAAAGTTGTATTTGAGAGAGATCTTTGTAAGATCTTATCACACGAAGATGACAAGTGTATTTTACAAGGTGAGCATAGAGGAGGGATCTTTGTTTTGTCAAAAATGAGTCAGGCAAATGAGGTCAAATCTTCATCACCAGTGGAAGATATGAAGCTATGGCATGAAAGATTTGGACATGTTAGTTTTGGAGCTCTCAAAAGTATCATAGACAGAGGTATGGTTCAAAGTTTACCCTCATTCAAGTAGAAGAATATTCAAAACAATCTCCACAAATGAACTGTCTCGCAAGACTTCATCAACAATAGTCAATTGTTCCTTCGAATCTTTGATCTTTTTCAAGAAGCTATCCATATAATTTCCTTCATTCATATGCTCACTCTCCAACTGTTTTCAAAGGTAAGCAACATGAGCCTCATTTCTTGTCTGGTACAAAGTAGCAAGTGTATCCCAAGCATCCTTTGCTATTTTGCACGAGCGAATATGAGGGATAGTGCCACATTTAATAGACAAAGCTATCAATGCATGTGCCCAAATATCTCTGCCATCCTATCAAAGTTGCTCTATAGTAGGTGCAGTAGGAACCACAACATGAACACGAATTTGAAGATCGTCATCTTCAATGCCATCTATATCACCTTCAATAACTATATGGATGTAGTAAGCCATTTTTCAACAGCTTGCACAATATTCCAGAGTCCCTTTGCAACCAATAGATGATGCATCGTTTATTCCCATAATGAGTAATTGGTACCATCCAACTTATCCTCAATAGCCAACATAGGGAAAACATCACTACTTTCAGCCATTGCTGCTAACTAAAATACCTTGATGCAAAAGAATAATTGTATCTCAAAAATTTGAACACATTTTCCCTATCGAGTTTTGCTTAACGTGTAGCATACTTCTAGCCACTTGTATTGGAAAATTGAAACTTGTATATATGTTTGACACAAAAAGATAAAATTGTTTGCATAGACACGATGATAGTATGCTTGAAGTAAAAAATGAGCTCAGATCAAAATTTCAACACCACAAAATAAGGCTCTTTTGAGATACTAATTGTTGGAGAGTGTTAATCTCCAAAAGAACAAGCTATTCTTGAAGTTAGAGCACCTCTATATCAAGAATAACTTAAAACCTTCACCAATGTGGAGGATCAATACTCAACTACCAAAATCTTGAACAAACTGTGAAGAAAATGACTACATAGAAAGTCTGCTGCACATAACTCATTCATTTACTTATCAAGTGTGTAAAGTTTTTGACAAAACTTTGTACAAGGTGTTGTCTATAGTTTGCAAACGTCCTTCAAGCTAAATCATTCCAAAAGACTCAGTAGATCTAGAGAAATGATCTCAACAAGTCACCTATGTCTAAAATTGTAGTTCTTTACAGTCGACTTTGACACCTGCAACTTCTAAAGCTTGGTTCTCCCAAACTAGAACCCGTTTATGCAAATGCTTTTAGCCATAGATGGATTACCTTCCAACTTAGATTTTGACTCCTCATTTGTGCAAAACTTTACACTGTGCAATGAGAACTAACCATTTCTTTGACCATCAAGATTGCACCTGTTTCAAAAGACAACTCAACACTTCCTCACATATGAATGTTCCTACTCATAATTCTCACAGCCTGTTTACAATTAGGCTCTCAAACTTTAACCATAGACTCAATAACTATTGAGTTAGATACCTACAAAAGGATTCTAGAAATGATCAAGTACAAAAGGAGAACACATAGAAAAATCGGGCGCAACTTTTCTTCATTACTGAAAAGTTTTACATCTAGATGAGAGAGCTATCTTACTCACTTCACAAGTGTCTAATGACTTCTAATTCTCTTCAATTCTTGTTCTTACACACTCTCTCATTTTTGCCTCAACTTTTTTTCCTTGTATATATAGGCAAATATGTACAAGCTCCTCACCATACTAAAGTATAAGTGAGCTAACTCTAAATTAATGTACATATGTATACACATCTTGATTCTCTGAACATGTACTTTCTTCATGCTTCATATCTTGACCTTTTCTTCAATCCTTGACTTCAAAACTTCATCAAAACTTCAATTGTTGATTGCCTTGCACCAACAGCTCCCCCTCAATCATCAATTGAGGTTTTCTCTATCTTCTTTATACCTTCCATGTCTTTGAATCTCTCTAGCTTTGGTCCATCTAAGCTTTTGGTTAGCATATCAGCTATCTGATCTTTTGTTGAAGTATGTATGACTTCAATCTCCTTATCCATCACATTCTCTCTTAGAAAAATGATACTGAATCTCAATGTGTTTAGTGCTAGCATGAAAAACAAGATTAGCAGCTAAATACAATGAACTCATGTTATCTCCATGAATAGTGGGTGTACTCTGAATGATGTCAAAACTCTTCATAAGAGTCTTAAGCCATATCACTTCCTTTGTAGCTTCAACCATACCTTTGTACTCAGCCTCTGTGGATGATAAAGCAATTGTGTGTTGCTTCTTTGAACACCATGAAATTAACTTATCTCCCACATAACACAAGTATCCATAAGTTGATCTCCTATCATCAGGATTACCTGCCCAATCTATATCACTATATAGCTTGATGTTTGTATCTGATGTAAAACCATAATACAAACCTTCTTTGAGTGTACCCTTAATGTACCTCAACAATCTTTGTCCTGCAACCCAATGTTCTTTCCTAGGACAATGCATGAATTGAGATAATACTCGAACTGCATATGACAAATTAGGCCTAGTTAATGTAGCATAGATCAGACTACCAACCAAACTTTGATATAGCTTCATGCTTACATTCTTCTCCTCCATATCTGCTCAATTTGTGATTCACCTCCATTGGAGTAGGTGCTACCCTGCAATCATCCATTTTAAACTTGATCAACAAGTTTTTCTAATACCTTTCTTGAGTTACATATACTCGATGTTGAGTGTATGAGATCTCCATGCCCAAGAAATATGAGAAGTCTCCCAAGTCACTAATCTTGAACTCTTTCTCCATTTGCTTCTTTAGGCTTTGAATTCCTTTCTCATATGTACCTGTAAGAATTATATCATCAACATATATGCACATGTAAATGAACCCATCATCACTTGCTTTAACAAGCAAGCTACTATCTGCTTTAGATACTTGAAAACCAAGTTCCTTCAAGAACTTCACAAGTCTATAATTCCATGCCCTTGGGGCCTGCTTCAAACCATACAAAACTCTCTTGAGCTTACATACATGATCTGGATACCTTTCATTTCTAAATCGTTGTGGTTGCTCCATGAAAACATCAACCGAAATGTAACCATTTAGAAAAGCATTCTTCACATCTAATTGACATAATTTTCAACCTTTACATGCAGCAATAGCTATGAGTGTCCTGATGGTTGTCATCTTTGCCACATGACTATAAGTCTCATCATAATCTATACCATATGTCTGAGCAAACCCTTTCACAACAAGTCTAGTTTTATATGTAGACATACTTCCATCTGCAAACCTCTTTGTCTTAAAGGCCCATTTGCATCCAATGATCTTCTGACTATTTGGTTTAGGAACCAAATCCCATGTCTCATTCTCCATCAATGCATCATACTCTTCCTGCATAGCTTTCTCCCAATTTTCCTTACCTTTTGCCTCTTCATATGTAGAAGGGTCTTCATCTGCCTTTATCATATAAGCATAATCTTTGATAGCCAAAAAAGAAGTGTCATAGCTATACCTTGTAGGTTGCCATTTGTGTCTTGATGACCTTTTGAGTTCTCCACTTCTTGATATTTTTGGTTCATCACATTCTGGATCAAACCTTGGCACTTCTTCAACTTCAACCTGTACTTCATTGTTCTCCTCTTCATCAAATATTTGAACCTTTGATTTACCTTTCTTTTGATTCACAAATTCTTCATCACCTGCATAAATATTGATTGTACCTGCATACCAAGTACCTTGCTCATCAAATGTAACATCTTTTGACACAAGGAATTCTTTTGTGGATGGACTCCACAACCTATATCCCATCTGCTTATCATCATATGTAATGAACACATACTTTTTAGCTTTAGGTTCCAATGTGTGCCTCAATTGAGACGGCACATATGCATATGCCAAACATCCAAATACTTTGCAATGATCTATAGTAGGTCTCTTACCCCACCATGCCTCATATGGTGTCATACCCTACAAAGCTTTACATGGTAATCTATTCACCAAATATGTAGCTGTATTTATAGCCTCAGCCCACAAATAATTGGGACAATTTTTCTCCTTCATCATGGATCTTGAAAACTCCACAAGAGTTCTATTCCTCCTTTCCGCTACACCATTTTGTTGAGGAGAGTACCTGCAAGTAACCTCCCTTTTTATAAATGCATTCCCCAAGTAATCACTGAACTCATTAGAGAAATACTCTCCCCCTCCATCTAACCTTAGTCTCTTCAACTTTTAACCTATGATTCCTTTTGCATACACATGATAATGCTTGAACGTATTAAATACCTCTGATTTATCTTTCATCACATAGATAGTGATCCATCTGGTAGCATCATCAACATAAATCACATAATACCTTGAACCATTGATACTGAAATCCTTTGATGGTCACCACACATCTATGTGTACCAACCCAAGCTTCTCTGAATATATAAAACCATGCTTGGAATAAGATTGCTTATGAGTCTTACCTAATTGACATGCCTCACATCTGTATGTCATATGTTGACCTGCAACATTAGGCAATCCAAGCACTGAACCATTGTTAATCATATCTTTAATACCTCTTTCATTAAAATGTCCAAGCCTTTTGTGCCAAAGATCTAACTCAGAGATCTTATGTCCTCCATAGGTGAACAACACATGACCAACATTACCTTGAATCTTCAATGTGAACAATCTTACTTCTTTCTTCCCTGAAAAAAAATTTTTATATCCATTGCTACGGTCTTCCACAAAAACTCCTTCATTAGTGAACCTAACTTCATAACCTTTTCCAACAATTTGTCCTACACTTATCAGATTCTTTGGAATTATAGGAACATACAAAACGTTACTCAAGAGACTACTTCCATCCTTGGCCTTCACTGATCCAATTGACTTCACATTGTGCTTTGTATTGTCATCTGTTTGAACTACATGATTAGTTACCTTATTCTCCAAATCAGTCATCAAAGCTATGTTGCCACTCAGGTGATTGCTACACCCTGAGTCAATGTAGAAGACTCTTTGGTCTTCACTTTGCCTTTCACAAGTTGCATTCATTATCAATGTTGAATCCTCCTTCTGATCTGAAGCATAATTGTAGTAGGTATTGTTGTATTGTTGGCTTTGGAATCTCTACCTACATTTCTTCCAAAATAACCTCTACTACCCTTACCTCTGAAATAACCTCTTTGATTTTTGCCACCTCTTCCTCTTGCATTAAAGTTCTGATTATATCCACCATTAGTCTAAGTATTATCCCAACAATCATGAGCTAAGTGATTTGTCTTACCACAAATCCAACAAGCTTTGACTCCATCTTTATTACTTCTGCCTCTTCCTCTACCTTTGCCACCTCCTCTTCCTCTTAGAAAGTTAGCCTGGTTAGTTGTCCCTTCATCTTCATTTGCTTGTTGCTTCCCTTTGCTATTCTTCTTCTTATCCTTTGAATACATTGCTTGACCTGCACTTTTATCACCTTCACCTTTGACATCCTGCTCAAAGGTTAGCATGTGTCCTAGCAACTAATTTAAGTCAGTAGTAAAATGATATAGTGATAATTCAGTAGACAAAATAAATGGCTTCCATTTGTCATCACCTCACAAACCTATGAGGATTTGCCTTACCAATTTATCCTCCTCAATATCTTCATCAACTGCTCCTAATGCATCTGCAATGTCCTTCATCCTTGTTACATAATCTGAGATGGATTGAGAGGCCTTTTTCTTGAATGTGGTAAACTCTACCCACAAGGATGCCTTCCTTGACTTTCTGGTGTTTTGGAAATGCTCCTCCAGAGCATTCCATATATCACTTGCACTTTCAAGACCTCTAATGTGAGGTAGCAAGTAGTCATTAACTCCCATATAGATAATGCTCCTAGCTTGAGCATCTCTCTTCATCCAAGTCTTCAAATCTGACAATTCATCCCTAGTTGGAACACTAGGATCTTTGAACTCAGGCTTTTCCTCTTCATCTGTGAAATAACCTATCAAGTCTTTGCTCATAAGATGAGCTTCCATCCTCATTGACCATGCTGGATAGTTCCCTCTATCCAATTTCTCTATCTGAAGAGAATCTCCCATCCTTTCTTCACCTGTGTATTAAATCCTTCAAGCTTTATGAGTAATAAGGTTACCTTTGCTTTGAATGCTACTCCTTTTGTCTTCCTTGATAACTTCTATCCTCCTTCTCAAGTTTTGCTTTCAAGCTTTCACCTTTTGTATCTTCAAATGTTGAATTCTTTATAACTGCAGCAGTCGGGGTCCTCCTTTCTTCAATTTTGATGCTTCCTGCTCTGATACCACTGACGGAGAGTGTTAATCTCCAAAAGAAAAAGTTATTCTTGAAGTTACAGCACCTCTCTATCAAGAATAACTTAAAACCTTCACGAATTGGAGGATCAATACTCAACTACCAAAATCTTGAGCAAACTGTGAAGAAAATGACTACACAGAAAGTCTGTTGCACATAACTCATTCATTTGCTTATCAAATGTGTAAGTTTTTTTATAAAACTTTGTAAAAGGTGTCATCTATAGTTTGCGCACCTCCTCCAAGTTAAATCATTACAAAAGACTCAGTAGATCTTGAGAAATGATCTCAACAAGCCACCTATGTCTAAAACTGTAGTTCTTTACAGTCTACTTTGACACCTGCAACTTCTAAAGCTTGGTTCTCCCAAATTAGAACCCATTTATGCAAATGCTTTTAGCCATAAATGGCTTACCTTCCAACTTAGATTTTGACTCCTCATTTGTGCAAAACTTTACACAATGCACTGAGAATTAACCATTTCTTTGACCATCAAGATTACGCCTGTTTTAGAAGACACTCAACACTTCCTCACATATGAATGTTCCTACTCATAATTCTCATAGCCTGTTTACAATTAGGCTCTCAAACTTTAACCATAGACTCATTAACTATGGAATTAGATACCTACAAAAGGATTCTTGAAATGATCAAGTAGAGAAGGAGAACACAGAGAAAAATCGGGCGCAATGTTTCTTCATTACTGAAAAGTTTGACATCTAGATGAGAGAGCTATCTTACTCACTTCACAAGTGTCTAATGACTTCTAATTCTCTTCAATTCTTGTTCTTACACACTCTCTCATTTTTTCCCCGACATTTTTTCCTTGTATATATAGGAAAATATGTACAAGCTCATCACCATACAAAAGTATAAGTGAGGTAACTCTAAATTAATGTACATATGTATACACATCTTCATTCTCTGAACATGTACTTTGTTCATGCTTCATATCTTGACCTTTTCTGCAATCCTTGACTTCAAAACTTCATCAAAACTTCAATTGTTGATTGCCTTGCACCAACACTAATCACCTTGAGTATGCTCACCAAATGTCATGCGAGTAGAGGGTTGCATGGAATTCCCATCACATTATACATTGCTTTGCATAAGCAATGATGGAATGATGCAGATTCTACATACCAAACAAAAGGCTATGCCTTCTCATGCCTGTCGATGCAGTTGCCATGTTCGGCTTAAGTCCATTGAGCATTGAGCAATAAGACTAGCATTGAGCAATGGGAAGGTTCATTTCCTCACGTTGTGCACTATGTTGGCATAATATCCACATGAAATCTCAATGCAATAATTTCTCCTAAAGGGTGAGGCTCAATAAATAGAATATTAACAGGCGACAACAAAAAAGCTTATATTTGTTTCCATTTTTCTTTTTTTCTTTTGTGTTTATTTTCTCTAGTTGTAGATCTTCAAAGCATTGGATCTATGAATTATATTTTAAAAGAGCTCATTGTGTATCTTTTGAAGTATTGAAGATTGATATTCGCTAATATTACATACCTTTCTCTTATGTATTGAAGGAAGCCTCAAAGGTCGAATATTTTCTAGATATTAAACATCATGTCTCATCATATATCCTTAAGTATTGACACACATTTTTGGCTCGTTGTAAGGGATTAGACACCACCATGTGTGAACATGGTAGGATCTTCCAAAGCCATGACAACACTGTAAACAACGATCTCTTCATAGTCAACAGTACTTTCCGGAATGTCATTATCCCGGTTTGCAATTGTAATTGACTACCTGATAGTGTGAGTACACATACAGATTGCAGATCATTAGAGTAAGCATAGACTCCATACATATAAGTCGCTACGTGTTCAGCTATGGAGCCATTAAAAAAAAAAATGATCTTCAAACATATTTCTTTGTCTGGTTGAATGGCGGTCGCCTGATTGAGTTGAGCGAATTGTACCCCAATCAGATGGATTGACTTTGCTTTACGTTTGACAACATGGATAGTTCCATTGTTTTTCTCCACGGAGAGAGAGAGAGAGAGAGAGAGAGAGAGAGAGAGAGAGAGAGCAAACTAAACATGATGCTTAAGCGATTATAGAACAACAGTACAAATGCGCAATCTTGAATTTAAGTGGAATATGTCCACGTTAAAGATTTCCAATTTTCCTATTTAACTATATATATATATATATATATATATATATATATATATATATATATATATATATATATATATATATATATATATATATATATATATATATATATATATATATATATATATATATATGCGTGTGTGTGTGTACATAGAGAGAGAGGGTGAGAGAGAGAGAGAGAGCAATCACTATTAGAGGGATGAAAAAGTTTGTTCCTGTCGAAGATGAGTTCTTTCTAGATTTCAGAGATTAAAGGATATACGTCATTTTGTTTCCTCAAGAAAATTATGACCTTGGTAACTTTACTGTAATCCATCCATTATTAACATTGGTAAAAACGGAACTTATTATCCACAATACAAACACGTAACTTAATATCCTCAATACAAACACATTTACATGCATCTCTTATGTATATGCCCCTTACAGGCTAACGTATCCTTAATCTCTACACTTATCTTTCAAATGACCTTATTTTACTTCAAATTAATCGAACATTAGTTTTCACGTGAATGATCCTTTTCTATTTACTTTATGTACATAGATTAGTACTTATGTTTATGATACTGAAAATTGGAAGCTACAACAATTCTGTGATTAAGGAACATTTTCAACCCCGATACAGAAAGCAATAGGGCAGATAATACGTAGGCTATAGTGCAGAAAGTGTCCAAAGCATATTACGTAAATCACAAAAGTTGGCACATTGTAGATAACTTTAGGAATATAGTAAGACATTCTCTGCAAAGAATGGAGGAAGGTCCTAAAGATGGAGAACTTTACACATATGTACACGTTATAATAGTACAAACACATTCATAACAAAAATGTTGCTAGATTTTCAATCTTCAGTAGTTAGAGGACTAGAGGGTGTAATAATATCAACCTCAAGGTGCAAAGTTTAAAGCTTGTGAATTCGACTTTAGAGTCCATAGTTAACGTTGTCGATGGAAGTGCCTAGTGTACTAAAGGCTCATTAGTAGGAAGAACAAATCTTACGCAAGAAAGTTCTAGATTATATGAGAATATTTTGAGCTTTGTGATTAGAAATGCAATTCGAAAATTTGAATCTTCCAATGATAAAAAAAAAAGGAGAATTATCCCAATGACTTTGATGATCTACGTTTTCTACTTTAGACTTAGAAGATCAATATGGATAATGAGATATTCTCATCGACGTGGTGTGTTTCCTACCATTTGCGTGGAACACATGCTGTACATTGATTAGAGTGCTGTACATTGGAGGTAACTGCTAGTATATAACTATTTCTGTTGAACTTCCTTATTCATTTGAAGCGAAAATAAATGTAGCTAGATTAACAGATCGAATAATACACTATAAGAATAAAGGGGGTATAGTGGCACCTCTAATTAGAAAAAAAGAGTGGAGGTCATCGCTTATGCGATGCTCCTATTAGAAAGTGTTGCATAATCGATGTTCAAAAAGAAAAATAAAAAAAGTAAATCGAGAGTGTCACATAAGTGATGTAAAGGATCGCTTATACGACACTTATTATTACTGTTCCTAAGAGCATCGAAGATTAGCGATGTTGTTAGCGATGGTGGAAAATTGGTTGCAACACTTTAGCATCACCTAAGCGACAATTACCATTGTGCCATCTGAGGCCCAATGAACATGGCAAGCTGTGTACCATGAGGAGATGGACTTTAAAGTAGTGCTAGGCAAGAAGTACTTTGTAGAATGTTCCATTCTTCATAGGTAATGTTGATACTAGGAATATATGCAAAAAAGAATTAGACGCTCTCTGAAGACTCTCTGAAGAAGACCGATGAAGCTCCCGGACACGACTCTCTTACATTTCCTTGATCTCTAAGCTACAAAATTAATTTTTCAAAACACTCCCATTAGGAACATGGTTTTCGTGATTCGAGATGGTAACCGTTGTTTTCATATACCCTTTCTGTATAGTTACGACGTTAAGGAGAATTAAGAGAATGGCTTAAGCGACCTATTATAATCAGGTAAAGTTCTATTATTATTATTCCAAACTACTTTCATCAATGGGGAAAGAATTTTAGTATTAGGAACAAATGAGCATATGTCCATTCTTTCCATATACCCATTCTGTCTCTTTAATTACGAAGTTAACGAGAATTAAGAGAATGGTTTAAGTGACCCATTATAATTAGCTAACATTCTATTATTATTCCAAAGTGCTTTGATCGATGGGGAAAGAATTATAGTATTAGAAAACAATGAACACATGCGTTTGTGTGTACACAACTGAATATATGACTAAGTATTAAGAAAAACATAGAAATCATAGACTTGAACAATCGATGTATGCATAGAGTCACATACAAGATCATGTTTATAGCACTGTAGAAAATGTGATGCTTGATGGAAAAATGTTTGAGAGAGCGAGAGAGAGAGAGATTGTGACATACGAGGAGGAAATTGAAAAATAGGAACCTCCATTTCCTTTTCGAAGGCATGCAAGAAAGGGAACCGTTGAGAAGAAATGTGGAAATTGTTTAGAGGAAGGCCCTCGATCTTTTTTTTTAATTTAAAGGAAGTTCGGCATTAGCCTACTCTCCCAGACTTGAATTAAATGAAGAAAAGTGCAAGAGAAGGGGACTAGTGCCCATGGGACCCCCCAAATCCCACAAAGTGATATAGAGCCAGAGGGCAATATAGTGTATATAGGGAATGGATTGGAGTTCAAGAGAAGAATGTGAGCATTATGACACTTCTACCCGTGCCTTGTCCACTTGTAGTGGAACTAAGTATAATATTTACATATAAATTGAAATAAATATCTTATGTTTTATTTACATGAATTTTTTTTTTATTTTGGTACTGAGCATGATGGGAGGAATAAAAAATATGTACTTAGTTCACTTGAGACAGAATCAAGGGCTGGATGGTCACATAAGTGGTGTCTAAAAGAGATGTGAACACTTATGGCTCATCATCGTGATAATGCACCGTATGCATTGCTTTTATTTGTTATATTTATATGTGTAACTATATATACACACACACATAATAGACACATATATTTACATATACATTTATACACATATTTATATACACACACATATATACACAAATGTGCACACACATCAGGTCACATGCATACATGTGTATGTGTGTATGTATATATATGTGGATATGTGTATGTGTGTTTATGTATGTATGTATGTATATGAGAGAGAGAGAAATGAGTGCGACTGGAGGTACACATACACACACACATACACATCCATACACACATACATGCACATTTACACACACACACACATACATGCGCATTTACACATACACGCACATACATGCACATTTACACACACATACACATGCATGCAGATACACACATATAATAAATACACACATAGACACATACATATACACATACATATTCATATGTACACACACATAGACTCACATACTCATATATACATACATATATACACATACACATACATACACACACACCGTATACACATGCATATGCACATATACATACACATGCATACACACATACATATACACACACATACACTCAGTATATATATACATATATATATATATATATATATATATATATATATATATATATATATATATATATATATATATATATATATATATATATATATATATATATATATATATATATATATATATATATATATATATATATATATATATATATATATATATATATATATATATATATATATATATATATATATATATATATACATATTTCCTAATTCAGAAACACTAGTTTTAATATTAGGGTTTTACAAACCCTTATTTAATTCAGCCTTTTAGCCATATGGTTGAAGTATATGTATGCATTGCATCTATGCCTCCAACCACCTACTAGAGAGAGAGAGAGAGGAGAGAGGAGATTGTGACATGCGAAGAGGAAATTGACAATAGGAACCGTTGAAAAGAAATGTGGAAACTCCAGCTAGACAAGGGCATTATTTTGCTCAAGGGCATGTGATTACGATGCCTACCAAGTTTAAGATGACTAGCAAGATTTACTCAAGGGCATGTGATTAAGATGCCTACAAAACTCCAAAAGGGTAGGTCAATCAATAAGACGCTTTTCCTTTTAGATACGAGAATTTGTAATTGTAAAACATCTCCTGCCTTGGAACATCATAAAGTGTTTGCTTTGTAGAACAACAAGATCCAAAGCTAGGCTTGATAGGGGATCTGTTTCTCATAGCATTATGGATCATTAGAGAAATCCTTCCCTCTTCCAAAGCATGGATATTGTGATTTTTTATCACTTCTTCATTTTTCTTGTTTTTATTAAGGTCATTAAAGATGGTAAGTTCTTCATTTTTCTTGTTTTTATTAAGGTCATTAAAGATGGTAAGGCTCCATCGTTCCATGTTCATCCTTGAATGTTTTTTATTCCCCTTTTTTGTTCAAGAAATGACACTTGCTTGGGAGTAGACCTTTAGTAATCGATCATCCTCTTGGAAATGTTGGATCATTACTATGAATCATACCAAGGATATCTGGTGGAAAATGCATAACGAGATATAGAGAATCATGAAAGGAAGAAAACATAAGATGTATAAAAGCCTGATTCATCTAGAAAATATCTACAGATCAAGGGGCTCCTCAAGATTGGGAGCACTCTCAGATACGAAGAGCAGGTCAAGAGTAACAATTTTCAGTTATTCTTCAAAGATTGTTGGGTTGGCAAGGTAGAAAAGTGCTCCCACTACTAGAAATGGGAGGGGGGGGTGTAGTGATGCCCCCCATTGAAAAAAAGTGATTCCCGTCGCTTATGCAATGCTTACTCCATAGAGCATCGCATAAGCGACGAGACTATTTTAATTTCAAAAAAAAGGAGGACCAACACATAAGCGATGCACAGCCTTGCTTGTGCAATGATAGTGGGCACCATCACAAATACCATCGTTAATTATTGATGCTATTGGCAATCTTGGCACACTGCTTGCAATGCTTGAGCATCGCATAAGCAACACTCTAGAATGTTAAAAAAAATTTGATTTCTCCCCGCACATTTGTGCCAAGATTGCGATGCAAGAGAGATAAAGATAGAGAGAGAGAGATATCACGCGCACACATATCCAACAAGATGGTCGGAGAGAGAGGCAAAGGTATGCGTACACACACACATACACACATAGATTTACACACACAAATACACATGCATACACACACATATAGATAAACATAGACACACACACATACACACAGACGCATACACACACATTTACACACACACATACACATGCATACACACACATATACACATGTAGACACATATATACACACATAGACACACCCACATCACACATAGACACACACACACACATACACATGCATACACAGACACATACACACACTTACACACACACACATTTACACACACACATACACATACATACACACACATATATACACATACACACATAGACACACATACACACACACATACACACATACACACATGCACACACACATACACACACAGATTTACACACACACATACACACACACATTCACATGCATACACACACATATATACACATACACACGTATATACACACATAGACACACACATACACACATAGACACACACATACACTTAGACACACACACATACACACATAGAAAAATAGACACATACACACACATACAAACACATACACACATACTTACACACACACATACACATGCATACACACACATAGACACACACATACACACATAGACACACACACACACTTACACACATAGACACACACACAAACACACACACACATACACACATAGACACATACACACACACACATACACACACATACACACACATTTACACACACACATTTACACACACACATACACATGCATACACACACATATATACACATACACATGTATATACACACATAGACACATATAGACACACACACATACACACATAGACACACACACACATACACAGATTTATAAATACACATACACATGCATACACACACATATATACACATACACATATATATACACACATAGACACACACATACACACATAGACACACACACACACATACACACATAGACACATACACACACACACACATACACACACATTTACACACACACACATACACATGCATACACACACATATATACACATACACATGTATATACACACATAGAGACATATAGACACACACACATACACACATAGACACACTCACACATACACACACACATACACACACATATACACATACACACACATACACATAGATTTATAAATACACATACAGATGCATACACACACATATATACACATACACATATATATACACACATAGACACACACATACACACAGACACACACACGCATACACACATAGATACACACACACATACACACATAGACACACACACACACATAGAAACATACACACACATACACATAGATTTACACACACACATAGACATGGATATACACACACATCTATACACACATGGAGACACACATACACACATACACACATAGACACAAACACATACACACATAGACACACACACACACATACACACAAACATACACACATAGACACATACACACTTACACACACACACAAATACACACATACACACGTCCACACACATACACATGCATACACAAACATATATACACACACATGTATATACACACATAAACACACACATACATAGATAGATACACACACATACACACATAGACACACACACACACATGCACACACATACACAGATTTACACACACATATACACATGCATACACATACATATATACACATAGACACATATATACAGACATAGACACACACATACACACATAGACACATAGACACATACACACACACACACATACACACACACACATGCACACATAGACACATACACACACATACACACAAATTTACACACACACACATACACATGCATACACACGCACATATATACACACATAGACACACCATAGACACACACACACACATATATACACACACATACACACACACATACACACACACATACACACATACACACATACACACACATAGAGATGCACATACACACATGCATACATATGCATACATAATGGATATGCATATTCATACATACATACTTACATGCATAGACACACATAAACACACATGCGTACTTATGCAAACATAATGCACATGCATATGCATACATACATACTTACATGCATACACACACACACACATCCACATACACATATACACACATACAAACATCGCATATACACCCACATACATAAACACACACATTTACGTACTTACATATACATACACACATATACATACATGCATATACACACACATACACACATACATACACACATGCATATGCACATATGCATGCATATACACATGCACATGCATACACATATACATATATAGATAGAGACACATAGTCACACATACACATATACACACACATACACACATATGAAAACACACATACTCTAAACATAAATATGCATACACACACATAGAGACACACATACATACACGTACACACACATGCATACATATGCATACATAATGCACATGCATATGCATAGATACATACATACATGGATACACACACATAGACATACACATATACACACATACACAGACTCACATATACACTTATAGACACATACACACACATATACGTACCTACATATACATTCACACATATAGATACACTCACATAACACACATACACACACTCACATATGCACATACATACACATACACACACATATATGTACTTACATATACATACACACATATAGATACACACATATACACACATGCATATATACATACGCATGCATACACACATACACATGCATACACATACATATACACACACCTACATATACATACATATATGTATACGCACATTATATCACATGCATACTTGCCCACAAACGTACACACATACATACACATGCATATATATGTACACATGCATACACAGTGCACACATACACATGCATACACATATACATATACATACACATACATATAGAAACACACATACATATACATGCATACTTATGTACACATACATATATTGATTTCTAACCCATTTTGTTTTATATGTACAGATATTATGGATCCTAGTAGAGAGAGAAAGGTGAAACTCACTCGCATAAAAAGTCTTATGAGAGCAATAGTTCATCCTGATACCTTAGGGATCGTCATGCACGAGTACTTAGAGATGCATGATGATGAGTTGGATTTTACAATCCAAATGCTTACACAATGACCAGAGGAGGGCTATTATATGGCTCCACATGCAAGAAGAGAAATATCTGCTCATAAGTATGTTTTCTTTTCAGAAATTTGTCTAAATGATATTATAACACATATTTTTATTTATTCTTTTCTATCTACATTTTAGGACACCTATACCACCTCCAGATCATGAGAGCAGAGCACAGGTGCTTATGAGGGCATGCATAGGCATCCTAGGGCTAGAGTGCGATATAGAGCCAGAGGGCAATATAGTGTATATAGGGAATGGATTGCAGTTCACGAAAAGAATGCGAGCATTATGCCACTTCTACCCGTGTCTTGTCCACTTGTAGCAAAACTAATATAATATTTACATATAAATTGAAATAAATATCTTATGTTTTATTTACATGATTTTTTTTTATTTTGGTAGTGAGCATGATGGGAGGTAAAAAAATATGTACTTAGTTCACTTGAGAAAGAATCTGGGGCTGGATGGTCACATAAATGGTGTCTAAAAGAGATGTGAACACTTATGGCTCATCATCGTGATAATGCATGGTATGCATTGCTTTTATTTGTTATATTTATATGTGTAACTATATATATATATACACACACATAATAGACACATATATTTACATATACATTTATACACATATTTATATACACACACATATATACACAAATGTACACGCACATCAGGTCACATGCATACATGTGTATGTGTGTATGTATATATATGTGGATATGTGTTTATGTATGTATGTATGTATATGAGAGAGAGAGAAATGAGTGTGATTGGAGGTACACATACACGCATACACACACATACACATCCATACACACACACATGCATGCACATTTACACACACACACACATACATGCACATTTACACATACACACACATACATGCACATTTACACACACATACGCATGCATGCAGATACACGCATAGAAACATACACATACACATACATAATCATATGTACACACACATAGACTCACATACTCATATATACATACATATATACACATACACATACATACACACACAAGTATACACATGCATATGCACATATACATACACATGCATACACACATACATATACACACATATACACTGAGTATATATATATATATATATGTGTGTGTGTGTGTGTGTGTGTGTGTATATATATATATATATATATATTTATATACATATCCTAATTCATATATATATATATATATATATATATATATATATATATATATATATATATATATATATATATATATATATATATATATATATATATATATATATCCTAATTCAAAAACACTAGTTTTAATATTAGGGTTTTACAAACCCTAGTTTAATTCAGCCTTTTAGCCATATGGTTGAAGTATATGTATGCATTGCATCTATGCCTCCAACCACCTACTGGAGAGATGTGTCTCCTTCCAACCTTATGGCTCTATATATAACTACTCGAATCAACGAGGATCCTAATATATATAAAGATACATACACATCATGTAGATACACATACATAAATATAAAGTGATGGAGTAGATACATATGCATCACACATACATGTCTATATGCACACATGTATACATATACATGCTTAGCTATTTACATGTACACATTTACACATATACACATATACATATTTACACATCACATATACATGCCTACATGCACCCAGGTATACTTATACATGCATACACAATTATAAACACACTTGCATATATTACACAAATGCATATGCATACATACACATGTTCATACTAGCACATGTATACATATATCACACACATGTTGCACACACATACATATACATGAAACACACATATGCGCATATTAACACATGTATACATATAATACACATGAATACACACACATATGCATACATACATGACAAAAATTTGCTCCTCGAAAATAAAGATATATATAAATTTTTAGGCATACCCCCGAGCTTCATGTTCTAACTTAAAAGAACATGATTTCAACTCTCTAGTGGGATTCACCGATTTTCTAGTTGAATAAAGAAAAATCTATTATGTGATATCCATTCAAATGATTCAAGTTATTGATCGATAACTAGAGTAGGATTTACTATCTAATGTACTCATATGTTTTCATTATTGCCATCATTTTGGTAAGACATCAATATACTCTCATCTTCATTATCCTTATTTATTTCATTTATTTCTTCTATTGTTAAATCTATGTTCTCATGAACGACATCATCTATTGATGGACTAATATCGATTTCTGGTAATTCCTCTTCATCATCAGTAGAATCAACATGTAGAGTATTATCCTCTTCATAAAGAAGATTAGTATCATTGTCATGTACAATGATTCTAATATCTCTTCAAATGTTGATGTATCAGTATCTGATGGTGAATCATGAAGAGGACTTTCTTTGATCTCTGTAACAATAAACTGTTCAAACAATGACCTACCTCTAGGTTGAACATGAATGACTTGCCACCAAGGATGAGCATCAGGGTTTAAAAAAAAATGCTTGTTCAATATTCCTAGGAAGAATATATGATTCTCTAGTAGATCACATTACCTTGGAAGAATCAATTGCCCAGAACCTAGATAGTTCCTTTCTCAATGTGGAATTACTACCTTTATACTCGGCTCGATACCAATCAACCTTCAAAATGACCTATCAAAATATATAAAAACAAAAAACCATTATTAGGTGCTTAAAAAAATAATAAACTCTATCATAAAAAATATAAACTTTTTTCTACCTATTTGAATGTACAAAACAATGTTTTGTAGATACCAACAACAGTTTCCACGTAACCACGTTTGCTATCTATAAGGTTCGTGTGTTTTGAGCTAGCACGTGATAGTTGCTTGAAAGAAGCAACAATGCTAGTATCCTGTGTTTTACGTAAAGAATCAATAGCTTTGATTCTAATATGCCGTCCAAAAGCCCACATATTAGTGAACATTCGAGCTTGCAAAAGAAATTAAATAAGTAAAGAGAAACTAATATACATATATGAAAAAAAAATATTATTAAAATAAAATTACCTTTTGTTCACAACCTATCATTAACTATCTTTGCTCATTCGAGATTTCTTCATTATTTGCATTAGCTCATTGCAAAGGAGTATATAGCCAATCCGTGAAAGAAGATATATTTGCAATCTCATTATTATCGAGATTACGTCTATATCTTTTGTTTCTCCATCTTTTACTTCAGAGATTTTGAAATTCCTATTCATATTGGCTAACACTGCTTGCATTCATTTGCTATTATATGCTACAACGATAGAAACATCATTTTTTTCTTGAAATGTAAATAAAAATGAAACTCCCTTACCTGATAATACCTCGTCTATTATTTTTGAAGAAGACTCATTATTCCATGCACATGGAGCTTCTTCATGAACTCCTTCAAGGTACTCACTAACATAGTTACATGCATTCCTCAAGCATCCAACCCTTTGCCATGGATCCTTCTGGTTTCGCTCTTTCCCACACATAAACTTTTAATATTCCCATAAATCCCTCGACCCAAAACATCCATTGAGTGTTGACAACACCTGCAATCTCTATTTCATCTACAAGATGGACTAATAAATGAACATGAATATCAAAAAATGAAGTAGGAAGATCTTTCTCCATCAAACATAGTAGCCCTTTGCATTCGCATTTCTTTTGTTGGATCGAATTTTTGTCAATCTCTTTTGATGTAATCCACCTATACAAATCATTAAAAAAATTATAAAGAAATGAATTAAAAAATAAAACATATCAAATATTCATATATATTAAATATAAAAGTATCATAATTACCTTATAAGTGATCCAAGACTATAGATCACATCTCGTACTCCTTTTGTTGTACATCCATCGATAACCAAAGGTAAAATGTGCTTCAAAACGTTATGCCAATCATGGGTCTTTAACCTTGATAAGCTCGTATCATCCATAGTAAACATGTTTTGGAAAGATGCTCCATATCCTATCGGAGTTCGAATCATCCTATTGTTGATAGTCTGTATCTCTTTTGTTGTAAGTACCCAAAGAGCAGGTGCATAAGTCGTTTCCTATCGGTGTCTATCAAAAATTGGCCATAACATTGGTTTTGAGTTTTGGTCCTTCAAATCATTCCTTGATGCTATGGTGTCTTTTAATCCAAGAAGATGATGCCATAATGAATAACCAATATTCTTGAATATATGCATAGGATCAAGAAGATGACATACCTTTAACTCTTTCCAATACTCCAAAGAATACCATATTGATATATTCTCTATCAGTGCCACTTTTCCTTTACCTCTCTTCACATTCTCATTATCTTCATCATCACTTAAGATTTTTCATTATGGATATATAAGATTTTCTGATTATGGATATATCAGAGATCCATCTATCCATTTTTTATACTAATCCACAAGCATCATTGGTTTTGGAAACTGACCTGTTTCAAGCTTTCCATTAAAATGCATCGCTTCTCTTTTACATCTTAATGGATGATCATTAGGCAAGAATCATCAATGTCTAAGATAAATATTTTTGTTGAGACTATTACTATAGATTGATCTCAACCAATCACCACAATATGGACAAGCTTTGTAACCCTTAGTAGATATTCTTGCATTATGAAAATGATAAAAATATAATTAGATTAACTCACATTTATTTATATGCATACTAAAAAAAAAATTACATCAATACCTGAACAAACACCATATCTTGGAAAATCGTGAATAGTCCAAGCCACAATACCACAAACTCTAATATATCTTTTTTTGATGCTTTTCGAGACATCAATGACATTAATACCTCTCCATAACTCTTGGAGATCCGCAATGAGAGGAGCAAGATATATATTCGTATCTTTAACTTATCGTTTTCTTGGGATTAAAAGTGAAAGCATTAAATGTTCCTTTTTAGTTTCAAGATATGGTGTAAGATGGTAGTCTATGACTACCACTGGTCATGTTGACCATTTACTAGATTTCATGGAGAATGGATTAACCCCATCTAATGCAACTCCTAACTTTAGATTCTGTTTATTTTGTGCAAAATGAGGCCATGTAGAATCAATATGCTGAAAACCAACACTATGTGTTGAAATTCTAATTATTCCATCAGTACTTTTATGGGCATGTTCCCATGTCAAAAGCTTTGATAATTCATGGCTTTGAAACATATGTCTAGTCTGAGGAGCCAATGGAAAATGTCTTAATACACTTTTTAGGATTTTACCTTCTTCATCCTTATATCAAGGAGATTGAGATTTTGGACATGTCAAAGTGTGTGCATATTCACATCTATATAAAATACAGTCGTTAGGACGTGCATGTATACATTGATAATCTATACCAAGATTCTTGAGTATCTTCTTCATTTCATCATGTGAGGTAGGAAGAATATTCTGACTTGGCAAAAACTTTTCAGATAGTAACTTGTAAGTTCATGAAAAAAAGACATATTAATAAAAAATAAATAAATACACACACACACACACACACACACACACACATATATATATATATATATATATATATATATATATATATATATATATATATATATATATATATATATATATGTGCATATAAATGCATATGTGTATGCTTATGTGTATGCATCTCTTAATGTGTATATGTGTGTGCATGCATATACGTATGCATATGTGTATATGTATGTATGTGTGTGTATGTGTTTTATATTTGTATATGTATGTATGTATATGTATGCATATGTTGAATGTGTATGTATGTATGTATGTATGTATGTATGTGTATGTATGTATGTGTATGTATGTATGTGTATGTATGTATGTGTATGTATGCATGTGTAGCTGTGTATATTTGATTTCGTTTTTAATTTTCTTTTTGTTTATTGTGGTTTGCAGAATTTCATATAGATATCTAGACAACTAAATCGTTTGGTTGTCTCCTATTTTATAGTCAATCAGTTACCTGCCTAGATAACTAAGACTTACATATTTGTTTACAAATATAAAGTATAAGTTAGTTATGGAGGTATTAGGTAGTTTGGAACATAGAAGAAGCAAATCTATTTGGAAGACTTTGAAAGATGGTTGAATAGTTTTAAAGGATGGGCAGACAGAAAGTGTCCATTCAATGCAAGTTCTTGTTCTTACCTTGGCTAAGGTAAGAACAAGAACCTGCATTAAATGGACACTTTCTTTCCGCCCATCCTTTAAATTATTCTTCGATCCTTCAATACCTTCCAGATAGATTTGCTTCTCCCATTTTCCAAATGACCTAATACCTCCATAGCTAACTGATACTTAATATTTGTATGCAAAGTTCATAAAAGAGTTAGCAGCACAGGTATTAGGTCGACTAGAATAGGAGAAGCAGATGTGTCAGGAAGACTCTAAAGGCTCAATGGACAATTCCAAAGGCTAGATGGACAAAATATCTTCATTTGATACAACTATGTATTATTTGACCTTACTCTCATAACATGTGTATGTGTGTTTATGTGTGTGTATGTTTATATGCGTGTATGCATTCATGTATATATATGTGTAAGTCTATGTATGTATGTATTTATATGTATACATGTATGTATGTATATATACATAGAAAAATAAAAATTTTACCTTAATAGTGCCGAAACAGATACATTACTCCATTCAAAATGATTTTGAACATTGAGAATCAGTAAGCTTGCACCTAGTCATCTCAAACAACTTTCTTCATATATATGCTTTAGACATTCCTCTCGAAGATATTTCTCAGTTTTAGAAATATCAATGCTCTCACTATCATTTTGATACCAATCTTCAATAAAATCTACCATGCCATCATCTTCATCATTGTCCCACAAATCTTGTACTTAATCTTCTTCTAAATATAGGTCTTTCAACCTTGCATATTTCATAGGATCACTTTTGCATAGCCTCCTCATAAAAGCTTTTGATAAATGAGGTCTTATTGGGAACTGTGAATTGTGTGGTGGAATATCATCAACATCATATGTTGGAATCTACACACATGAATAAAAATCATTAGTATTCCATAAATGAATGAAAAGTAAACTTAAAAAATAAAATTAAATATGTGAGTTATTAAATATGGATAGAAAGTTTGTATTCTCTCTCTAGCTAAAAGGCTCTCTTAGAGGTCTACACCATCCATAGCTCACTAACAACTCATCACCAGAATGTAATGAAGTAATACCATTGAAAACTATGTATCTTGCTACATCTCTACTCATGTATGGTGATTCATGGTTATTTTCTCTCCTCAAATGTGCAATTAGTCCTTGAACTATTATGTAACCCTTGACTACTATTTATTAAACCTGTTATATTTCCATGTGTGTAAGGTCTTCCATCAATATATAATCTTTCATTTTTTGCATGTGAAATCCTTCTACTAGTAAGGGATGCTACATTCAAGCATATTCCATAAGTACTCATGCTTTGAACATAATGTGCAAGCTGATGCGAATCTCCCCACCCATATATAGGACCACAAAATGACATAAGAGTGACTTCAGAGTCCAGAGACACATACAAATACAATAAAGAGATCATGACCAACACTAATAATAGTACATGGAACCATATAACGATTCCAAAAGTTTAGAACCTCTCAATCTAAAGGAATTGGTCCTCTATTTCATGCTCCATATTTTTTTCTATCATACATGTGTACTAGAGAATGACCACGAGCTAGCAATGGATAATCTCCAACCGTTTCAAGCTCTAAACTAGGAGGTAGAGGATTTCTAGAAACCTCTACTTGTAATTGATGAACAACAAGTCCATGACATGTACAAGGTATATTCGCATTATGAGAATGAGAATTATTATTGTCATCATCATCATCAAGCAAGTATTCCTATATATAACCAATAATTTGATTTTCTATATGGTTTTAAACTAAAATAATGACATTAATTTGTAGAAAAAATACATACCCAAGCATTATGACGTTGACCAGGTGGTGGGACACACTCAAAAGTACCATACTTTGCCTCATGTTCAATACATTCCAATCATGGTCTTCGATACGTGCCATAGTAAGAATTACACCAACATATAATATGATCTTAATAGTAAAATCATCATAATTCCTATCGGAGGACATGTGTGAAGTTGTTGCATAGGTAGGAGGTGGTGGAGTGCCCTCTGATTGATCAAAATCTGATTACAAAAAGAAAAAACCATATATCAGTTATGTATCTATCAAATATATTTAATTAAAATTTTGATATACTTATAGTATATAGTCCTTGCATGATTAGGAGACGATGGTGGAGTTCCATCTGATTGATCAAAATCTACAATTAATGGTATTAGATATGAATATTCACACATTTACACATAAACACATATTCACATATACACAAATGCACATTCTTGTGGGATAAATGCATGTATGTTGTGGGAATGTGTGTATATGCATGCATGTGTATGTGTGTATGTATATATGTGGATATGTATATGTGTCTTTATGTTATATGTGTGTATATGTGTATATGTATGCATGTATGTATGTGTATATGTTTGCATGTATATGTGTATGTGGGTATTGTTGGAGGATAAACACTCCTATGTGCACAACAAAAGCAAATGAACCCTCCGAGGATCCTGAAATTTTTCAGACATAGGCTCTGAATTTTCTGAGTTTCTCTGAGTATATGCAGAGATTGAAAATGACATTTTGGAGGCATAAACTAGACTTCAAGAGCTTTCAAATGAGAGTAAAATCACTCCATTTGGATACTGGATGATGCCTCAACGAGCTGCAACAAAACAGACAACTTGATCTCTTTACAGAGTATGAGCTAACTAGACAGACACTATTCTGGATATTTCTCTGCACATGTGTAGGCACTGAAGCTGAGACTTATACCAGACAAAGTAGAACTTATAAGCTTTCCAACAAGACAAAAATCATTGCAAATGGATTTTGGATGAAGGAGAAACAACAATTACAAGACCGGGGGGTCTGTCAAAAACATCTAGATAGATAGAGTGTGTAAAAGTGAAATTTCTGCAAAATATGCAGAGAACAGATAGTAGGGGGTGTGCTTAAGCAAGGGGGCAGCTTGGGCATGTATTTCCATGACTCTAAGTCATAGTACAACTCATTAGAGGTTTTAAAGACCACATACTAACCTCTTTAACCAATCAAAAGCATATACATGTCAAAAGTGAGGTCCAATCACATCAAGAGGTGAGCTAAATCTTCTCTAATCAACTTCTTTCCATTATGGGCATAATTGGATGCCTCCAACTCATGGAAATCAGCCTCTTTTGATTGTGGATGATGTGGAAGGTTCAATTTGGGGCATGTTCCCACACTCTTGAGCTTGAAAAACTTTCAACACTCCCCCTCAAGCTCAACTCTTTTCCTTTGTTGCTTCAGCCTATGTGTCTTATGTTAATAGCTTCCTTGAATCCTCCAAGCTTTGTACCTTCAAGAAACTTTGTCATCATGACTGCAACCTGCATTTTAGTGTTCACATACCTTATATCTAGCTCTTTTTCCATCACCTTTTCTCTAACGAAGTGGTAATGAACCTCTATGTGCTTGCTCCTTGCATGAAACATGGGATTGTTAGCTAGATAGATGCTTGAAATGTTGTCTCCATAAAGAGGAAACTCCTCCACTTCCACTTTCAAGTCCTTAAGTAGCTTCTTAAGCCAAAATAGCTCACATGTAGCCAATGCTAAACCTCTGTACTCAGCCTCTGTGGATGAAAGAGCAACAGTGGGTTGCTTCTTAGAGCTCCAAGAGATCACTTTTGTACCTATCATGAAAACATAATCCGATGTACTCCTTCGATCATCCTTGCTACCTGCCCAATCAACATCACTATATCCTTTGACACTTAGATCAGCATCATATGAGTAAAATAGACCTTGGTTGATGGTGTGCTTGATGTAACGAAGCACCTTTCTTGCCGCCATAAGATGATCATGAGTAGGTGCATGCAAAAATTGAGAGAGAACACCTACTACATATGCAAGATCAGGTCTAGTGAATGTAGCATAAATTAATGAACCAATTATGCTTCTATATAGTGTAATATCTTGTATAGCCTCTCCTTGACCTGCAACCAACTTTGTATTGGGCTCCATGGGCTGAGAAAGTGGCTTACAACCACTCATACCAAACCTGTATAGCACATCCAACAAGTATTTTCTTTGAATCAAGAAGATGCCATTGTGTGCATAGATTACCTCTATTCCCAAGAAGTACTTTAGTGTTCCAAGATCAGATATCTTGAACTCCTTCCCTAGCTTTGATTTGATATCTTTAATACCTACAATATCACTTCCTGTGATGATTAAATCGTCCACATAGATGCATATGTATACCGTCTTGTCTCCTTGCTTCTTCATGTAAAGTGATGGATCTGCAACACTTTGTTTGTATCCACAACTTGATAAATAATCCACTAACCTCTGATTCCAGGCCCTTGGGGCTTGCTTTAGTCCATATAGTGCTTTCCTTAGCTTGCAAACATGATTTGGGTACCTCATACTAGCAAATCCTTGAGGTTGGCTCATGTAGACTACTTCTTCAAGCTCTCCATTGAGGAAGGCATTCTTCACATCCAACTGGTATAAGCTCCATTTCCTTGATGTGGCCACTACAATCAAAGTCCTAATTGTTGGCATCTTGGCTACGGGGCTGAAAGTTTCATCATAATCTATCCCGTAGCTTTGGGAGAAGCCTTTCGCCACCAACCTTGCTTTGTACCTAGCAATGGAACCATCTGAATTTCTTTTAATTTTGTAAACCCACTTATTACCTATCACCTTCATGCCTTCTTGAGCTGGTACCAAGCTCCAAGTATGGTTCTCATCAAGTGCTTTGAGCTCTTCCTTCATTGCCTCTTCCTTTGACTTTGCTTTCTTCAGAGCTGGTGCTCTCTTTCCCTAAGCCTTCCACTCCATGGTGAGGGTGTCCTTGTGTTGCATGAGTTGCTTGGACCACTCAAATCCATGCTTTCTCTATCATCATTCTTCAAATCTGTCTCACCTATGTCTTCAACCTGCAATGGACTTGTGCATGCATACCAAGGCTTCAACTCATCAAAGACAACATCCCTACTTACCTTCAGCTCCTTGGTGATGGGATTATAGCATTTATACCCCTTTTGTTCCATAGAATATCCCAAATTAATACACCTTTCAAATTTGGCATCTAACTTTGACCTCAACTCTTGAGGTACATGTACATAGCATATACAACCAAAGATTCTAAGATGTGAAATGCAAGGTTTTCTTCCACTCCATGCTTCCTTAGGGGTTAGATGATGTATACCTGATGTAGGACATCTATTCATGATGTATGTGGCTGTATATGTAGCCTCTCCCCAATAACAATGTGGCATATTCATTTCGTTGAGCATACACCTTGCTACCTCTGCTATGTGTCTGTTCTTTCTCTCTGCTACCCCATTTTGTTGAGGGGTATACCTGCATGTAAATTGTCTTTTGATGCCATTGACCTGCAAAAATTCAGAAAATTCATGGGAGAAGTACTCTCCCCCTCCATCGGATCTCAAAGTTTTGATAAACTTGCCAGATTCCTTCTCCACATGTGCTTTGAATTTCTTGAAGTAGTGGAACACATCTGATTTGTTTCTAATGCAATACAACCACACTTTCCTTGAAAAGTCATCAATGAAGGTTACAAAATACCTATTTCCAGCAAGGAATGCTTCTCTTATTGGACCCCAAACACGGCTCTTCCACCTCTTTGACCTGCATTTTCTTGTTGTCCTTGACCTCCTTGGTTGCTTTGATATCTTCCTCTCCTCTTGTAGCACCTCGGTTGTGTCTTCCTCTTCCTCTACCTGCATACAACAATTGCCCGTGGCTATCCTTGGCGTTATGACCACCAAGGTTCATCTCCTCTGTCACCATGAGAGTTATTAGTTGATCAAAATCAAGAAGAGAGTCCCTTACATACACTGAAGTTGTGAAAGCCCTCCATTTTTCATCATCCCTAAGTCCATTTAGGGTGTGGGTGACAAGATCGTCATCATCTAGGGCACAACCGATTGACCCTAGTGCATCTGCAAGCTCTTTAACCTTTAATATGTAATCATTAGCACCTTGAGAGGGGCTTTTCCTAAGATTATTTAGCTCATTCTTGAGCTGAATTTTTCTAGCTTTTGTGGAGGTTGAATACCTCCAAGCACTCCCACACCTTCTTCGATATATCCAAATCTTGAATATGCCCTACCATAGAGTTGCTAATATGCTAAGATAAAATGAAAATGACCCTTTTGTCCCTTTCATCCCACTCTCTTACTGCTCTTCTCTGGTCATTGGTTGGATTTACCTCATCTATGTAGGGCTTTGGCTCTCCACCGCTCACAAGTCCCCACAAACCTTTCCCCATCAAAAAATTGCTTATTCTAAATCGCCATGGTTGGTAGTTTCCTTTCTCGAGCTTCTCAATCTGAGCATTGAGATCAGCCATGGTGCCTCCTAACTCTTTTGAACCTTCCCCTTGATGCAATGAAGTTTAAAAGGATGGCTTTTACCTCAAAAAATAGAGCTACTCCTCTTGATGAAGCTTTGTCTTTGATTTGATGATGTATTTGCTTCCCCTTGTTGTTGACGTGCCCGTTCTTTGCTTCCTTCCTTCAAACTTTGATGAAGTCTTTACTTCACTTCAGTAGCTCCTTCTTCTCTCTTTGATACTCCACTTATAGCTCTGATACCATTGTTGGAGGATAAACACTCCTATGTGCACAACAAAAGCAAATGAACCCTCGTAGGATCCCGAATTTTTTCAGACATAGGCTCTGTATTTTCTGCATTTCTTTGAGTATATGCAGAGAATGAAAATGAAAATTTTCAAGCATAAAAAAGACTTTAAGAGCTTTCAAATGAGAGTAAAATCACTCCATTTGGATACTGGATGATGCCTCAACAAGCTGCAACAAAACTGACAACTTGATCTCTTCACAGAGTATGAGCTAACTAGACAGACACTATTCTGGACATTTCTCTGCACATGTGCAGGTACTGAACCTGAGACCTATACTAGACCAAGTAGAACTTATAAGCTTTCCAACAAGACAAAAATCATTGCAAATGGATTCCGGACGTAGGAGAAACAACAATTACAAGACCGGGGGGTCTGTAAAAAACATCTAGATAGATAGAGTGTGTAAAAGTGAAATTTCTGCAAAATATGTAGAGAACAGCTAGTAGGGGGTGTGCTTAAGCAAGGGGGCAGCTTGGGCACGTATTTCCATGACTCTAAGTCATAATACAACTCATTAGAGGTTTTAAAGACGTCATACTAACCTCTTTAACCAATCAAAAGCATATACATGTCAAAAGTGAGGTCCAATCACATCAAGAGGTGAGCTAAATCTTCTCTAATCAACTTCTTTCCATCATGGGCATAATTGGATGCCTCCAACTCGTGGAAATCAGCCTCCTTTGATTGTGGATGATGTGGAAGGTTCAATTTGGGGCATGTTCCCACACTCTTGAGCTTGAAAAACTTTCAACAGGTATGTGTATGCACATGTGTGTGTATGTATGTATGTATGTATAAGTGTATGTGTGTATATATATATATTTATGTGTGCATGTATTTTATATGTATGTATGCATGTGTGTTTGTGGATATGTGTATGTGTGTGTATGTATGTATGTTTATGTGTGCATGTATATATATATATATATATATATATATATATATATATATATATATATATATATATATATATATATATATATATATATATATATATATATATATATATATATATATATATATATATATATATATATATATAATATAAATATAAATATAGATATATATATAAATATATATACAATATAAATTTAAATCAGTATATACTATTATATATATATATATACTATAAATATATATATAATAGTATACATATATATAAATATATATGTATACCTTATAAATATATATATATATATATATATATATATATATATATATATATATATACATATATATATATATACATATACACATATATATATATATATATATATATATATATATATATATATATATATATATATATATATATATATATATATATATATATATATATATATATATATATATATTTATATATATATATGTGTGTGTGTGTGTGTATGTATGTGTGTGTGTAATCGTCATTGTGCGCTCGACGCTTGTTGCAATGCTTTATGCAAGTATATAGCCACAAAACTATCTTGCATTAACCATCGCTATGTGCCCATATTCCTTGTAGTGTCCAAAGAGATGTGTACACTCTTGAAATAGAAAATACACAAAGAATTACTCCTTAGGTTTATGAGCAATACTCGGGTGGAATGTGCTCCTAAGGAGAATATCAATGATCTGATAGTTAACCAGTTCTCATTACTCTTGGGGATGTCCTCTCCACTCTTTATTAGGAGACACAAATGCATAAGCCTTGTCTCAAAAGTCAGATCTAAGAAGGTTCCTCTTGACACCACTTAGTCGCTAAATAAAGCGATTACCAATAGCTAAATCAAAGATACTATCGATGCCTTCCTAAAGGTAAAGATCAAGTGATTTGGATGGCAACCTGTTAATAAGATAAGTGGCAGTAGAAACACTCTCTGCCCACAAATCTCTTTTCATTAAGCATTGATCTAGCTGTTTTCACAATCAACCTATTTCTCCTCTCTGCTACCCCATTTTGCTCAGGGGTATACCTTGTAGTAATCTCCCTTTTGATACCTTTGTCCTACAAGAATGCATCAAATTCATGTGAGAAGTACTCACCTGCTCCATCTTACCTTAGCCTCATTAGACTCTTTCCTGTTTGATTTTCCACAAGTGCAAGATACTTCTCAAAGCAACTGAACATTTCATCTTTGTGCTTCATAAAATACAAGATAGTCCACCTACTGAAATCATCAATGAAAGACACATAGTACCTTGAGCCTGAAATTGAAGGGTCCTTGCTTGGTCCCCACACATTTGTGTGGACAAGTTCCAAGTAATCTTTATGCATGTAGCCTTTCCTTAAGAAGGGTAACCTGTGTGACTTACCAAACTGACATGCACCACATTTATAGATCATGTGTTGCTTGGATACATTAGGTATCCCAAGCACACATTGATCTCTACATATTTTCTTTAAGGTTCTCTCACTAATATGCCCTAGTCTTTTATTCCGAATCTCAAGCTCTCACAATGTTTGATACTTTTAATTGTAAAGTGCAATATTTCTAGTGTCCTCAATTCAAATGTAAATAGTCTACCTGTTTTTTCTCCCTTGGAATTGTCTTGAATCCATGTTGGGGATCCTCCACAAATGCTCCATATTTGTTGAACCTAACCTGTAAACCCTTTTCCACAATCTTTCCAACACTCATCAAATTCTTGGTGATTGTAGGTACATAAAGAACCCTACTCAATAGATTTCTATTCCCATCAAAAGTTCTGAAATTTCCTACCTTGACCACTGAGTGCTTGGTGTCATCACCTATTTGTACTTGGTGCTTTCCCTTGGGTTCCTCAAGGTTAGAGAGAAGAGCTACATTGCCTGCCACATGGTTTGAACAACTTGAGACAATATAGAAGAGGTGTTCATCATTCATACCTTGATTTGAATTCATGTTCATAATCAGAAGGGAATCCTCTTGATCCTCTCTGTAATTGTTGACATCTTTCCTTGATTTGTAACCTCCTTGGTAGTTGTTGTTGTAGTTATTGTTGCAGCCTTTAGTATGATTGAATCTTCCTCTTGATTGTGAGTAGCCACCTCTTTGATATCCTCTTCCTCTCTGATTCTTGTAGTTCCTATAAAATTCATTTGTAGTGTGATTACAAAATCCACATATGTTGCATGGGGAACAGTTGAAAGGTCTCCCCCAACCTTGCTTACCTCCTCTGCCCCTACCTCTTGAGTTCCTACCTCTCCCTACATAGTTAGCTTGAGAAGTAGTACCATCATCTTCATCATTGTCCCGCAAATCTTGTACTTAATCTTCTTCTTAATATAGGTCTTTTAACTTTGCATATTTCATAGGATCACTTTTGCATAGCCTCCTCATCGAAGCTTTTGATAAAGGAGGTCTTATTGGGAACTGTGAATTGTGTGGTGGAATATCTTCAACATCATATGTTGGAATCTACACACATGAATAAAAATCATTAGTATTCCATAAGTGAATGAAAAGTAAACTTAAAAAATTAAATTAAATATGTAAGTTATTAAATATGGATAGCAAGTTTATACCATTGAAAACTATGTATCTTGCTACATCTCTACTCATGTATGGTGATTCATGACTATTTTCTCTCCTCAAATGTGCAATTAGTCCTTGAACTTTATGTAACCCTTGACTACTATTTATTAAACCTATTATATTTCCATGTGTGTAAGGTCTTCCATCAATATATAATCTTTCATTTTTTGCATGTGAAATCCTTCTACTAGTAAGGGACACTGCATTCAAGCATATTCCATAAGTACTCATGCTTTGAACATAATGTGCAAGACGATGCGAATCTCCCCATCCATATATAGGACCACAAAATGACATAAGAGTGACTTTAGAGTCGAGAGGAACATACAAATCCTCTACAATAAAGAGACCATGACCAACACTAGTAATAGTACATGGAATCATATAACGATTCCAAAAGTTAAAAACCTCTCAATCTAAAGGAAGTCGTCCTCTATTCCATGCTCTATATTTTGTTCTATCATACATGTGTACTAGAGAATGACCATGAGCTAGCAATGGATAATCTCTACCCGTTTCAGTCTCTAAACCAGGAGGTAGAGGATTTCTAGAAACCTCTGCTTGTAATTGATGAACAACAAGTCCATGACATGTACAAGGTATATTAGCATTATGAGTATGAGAATTATTATCGTCATCATCATCATCAAGCAAGTATTCCTATATATCAACAATAATTTGATTTTGTATATGGTTTTAAACTAAAGTAATGACATTAATTTGTAGAAAAAATACATACCCAAGCATTATTACGTTGACTAGGTGGTGAGGCACACTCAAAAGTACCATACTTTGCCTCATGTTCAATACATTCCAATCGTGGTCTTGGTTACGTGCCATAGCAAGACTTACACCAACATATAATATGCTCTTAATAGTAAAAATCATCATAATTCCTATCGGAGGACATGTGTGAAGTTGTTGAATGGGTAGGAGGTGGTGGAGTGCCCTCTGATTGATCAAAATCTGATTACAAAACAAAAAAACCATATATCAGTTATGTATCTATCAAATATATTTAATTAAAATGTTGATATACTTATAGTATATAATCCCTGCATGATTAGGAGACGATGGTGGAGTTCCATGTGATTGATTGAAATCTACAAATAATGGTATTAGATATTAATATTCACACATTTACACACATATTCACATATACACATACACACATATTCACATATACACAAATGCACATTCTTGTGGGATAAATGCATGTATGTTGTACGAATGTGTGTATATGCATGCATGTGTATGTGTGTATGTATATATGTGGATATGTATATGTGTTTTTATGTTATATGTGTGTATATGTGTATATGTATGCATGTATGTATGTGTATATGTTTGCATGTATATGTGTATGTGGGTATGTGTATGCACATGTGTGTGTATGTATGTATGTACGTATAAGTGTGTGTGTATGTATATATATTTATGTGTGCATGTATTTTGTATGTATGTATGCATGTGTGTGTGTGTGGATATGTGTATGTGTGTGTATGTATGAATGTATGTTTATGTGTGCATGTATATATATATATATATATATATATATATATATATATATATATATATATATATATATATATATATATATATATATATATATATATGTGTGTGTGTGTGTGTGTGTGTGTATATATATATATTTATTTATTTATTTATTTATTTATAGCATTATATATATATAGTAAATATAAATATATATATATACAATATAAATATAAATTTGTATATACTATTATATATATATACTGTAAATATATATATAATAGTATACATATATATATAAATATATATGTATACCTTATATATATATATATATATATATATATATATATATATATATATATATATATATATATATATATATATATATATATATATATATATATATATATATATATATATATATATATATATATATATATATATATGTATGTATATATATATATATATATATATATATACATACATATATATATATATGTATATATATATATATATATATATATATATATATATATATATATATATATATATGTGTGTGTGTGTGTGTGTGTGTGTGTATGTATGTATGTATATATGTATGTGTGTGTAATCGACGTTGTGCGCTCGACGCTTGTTGCGATGCTTTATGCAAGTATATAGCCACAAAAGTATCTCGTGTTAACCATCTCTATGTGCCCATATTCCTTGTAGTGTCCAGATTAGAGATGTGTACACTCTTGAAATAGAAAAAACGCAAAGAATTACTCCTTAGGTTTATGAACAATACTCGGGTGGAATGTGCTCCTAGGGAGAATATCAATGATCTGATAGTTAATCACTTCTCATTACTCTTGGGGATGTCCTCTCCACTCTTTATTAGGAGACACAAATACATAAGCCTTGTCTCAAAAGTCATATCTAAGAAGGTTCCTCTTGACACCACTTAGTGGCTAAATAAAGTGATTACCAATATAGCTAAATCAAACATACTATCGATGCCTTCCTAAAGGTAAAGATCAAGTCTTGACATCCTTAGTAATGATTTCATCAAAACCTTTAAGTACATTTTTGTGGTCCCTCTCTTAATGGTTTAGAGGAAGGCACTCAATGTTGATGCTCTACCTAGAAGCCTCAATAAAAGTTTCATAGAACGCATTCACAAGAAAGATAGCAATAATAGAATTGAAAACTTGTGGCCTATTACCATGCTTCAGACTCGTTACAAGGTCCTTGCCAAATTTCTTGCTAATTGCATCTTGTTTCATGTTTGGTCTTGGATTCATGAGGATGAGAAAGACTTCATCAAAGGATGGTTGATCCTTGAAAAAGTGACCATCCACATTTGTGAAGGTCTCAAATACTCTAAAGATCTTTCTTAAGACCTACGTTTCCTCAAAATTAATTTTGATGAATCCCTATGAAATATTGGAGTGTGAAGTCATCATGGGATCTTGTAAAGAACTTGAATTGGGTCTTCCTGGAAAGCGCTCTATCCGATCGGGTTCTTGCAATTTGTATTTGTCATGGATGGGCTTAGTTTTTTGGTACCAAATGGCTATGCTCAAATGACCCTTAGATTTTTTGCATATGACACCAATGTGTTTCTTTAATATGATGATGGTAACGTCTCCATTGTTTTTCACACCTTAGACAAATAAACACTCTAAGATGGACTTCAATGACCTTTTGTATTGATCAAGGTTGCAAGGAGCTCGCCTATGGTAAAATATTATGGCTTCGAGGTTTCTTTGGGCCAATACTCAAGTTTGCTTCCCGAAAACCTCATTAACAAGCTTGAATATTGGAAATGCATGTAATTTCAGGTGGCAGGGAAAGTGATGGTAATATGTATGTTCCTTATTGATTATCATCTACTTTTCTATCATATTTGAGATTGAATCATAGAAAATTGTGAAGATTGATAAAACTCATAGGAACTTCCTCTTGATGGGCGATCCTAATCCGAGAGGGGTGCCGAAGGTTGAATGGAAAATTTGTGCATGCCTCAAGGATATGGGTGGTTTTGGTGGATGCGGAGGCTAGGGATAGCAATCTTGTGGCCAAATGGATGATCAAGTCTTAGTGCAACAAAAAGCAGTCTTGAGCAAAGCTTATTTTCAAGAACTATAGTGGCTTGTTTAATTTTCTCACACCTATTTTGGAAATGCCTTGATTTGATTATGCTTCTCTTCTATCCGATTATAATTCTCCCCAAGGCATCATATATCCTTTTTGCTTTGTGGAAAGCCTCCAACAAGATGAAGCCCCATTAAGCAGGACTAGAAGTAAGCTATTGGTATCAAACAATATGATTCCTTTGAGTTTTGTATAACTAGTATTAAGAGCGTTGAGGAAGAAATATTCAAATAGATAATAAGTCTAGATCTGAAGGATTTCGTAAGTGGAAACACGTTTTGCATCAAGATAGAAGACATTGGATTTGATTTGAGGATAGTCTCTTGTGGATTAAGAGGACTGGTTTATTTTGAGTCACATGATCAACGATTGGGTTTCTTCAAAGATTTGGATCCTCCTCCACTAAGACCCTCCCCTCTTGCAGGGTTTGAGTCTGAACAATGGGATATGGATGGCTATTCCAAGAATAAAATATGATCTTAATAATCATTTATGCTTGGATTGGAAACAACACCTGCAAGTTTCTCTCAACCCCATTCTTAGACCCAAAGAAAGTACATGAAGTTGCTATGGTTCGCCTTTTATTATAGAATTTTTGAGTTTAAGTAAAGGTGATAGTTTATGATTGACGTTTGCACGAGCTAAGGTGTTCCCCTACATCATCAAAGTATGTTTATTGCGAAATCCTATAACGCTAAGGCATTGTAGAACGAAATCCCACTCCAATGTCTTGTAGGCATTGTCGAAGTCTATCTTATATTGTGACTTGAACCTTTGGTATACTCTAAACCTTCACAAATATATATAATGGTCTCCAAGATTGACCTCTCTTTTATGATGTCTTCATATCCTTTATGAATCCAATATTGAAGCTGATTCGTGATATGGTTCAAGAGGGCCTTCAAAATAATTTGTAGCCGAGCTAAAGCATGGTTATTGGTCTTAAGCCACCTATAGAAGTATTCTTTTCCTTCTCACTAATTAGTTTGATGGATTCTTCTTTCACGAACCTTCGAAAAGGAGAAAACCAAGTTGTCTCTAGAAAACCCATGTTTGAGTATAGAAGGCGCACAACTTGCTAATAACAGAAAACTGCTTCTTACTTTTTTTTTTCAAACTCGATAAGGAGTTCTACAAAAGCCTACTCTCCCAAAATTTAATTAATAGAAATAACAACTATACAAGTGAATGGCCTTAGTACCCATGGGACCCAGTGAGTCTCATAGAGCAGGGGTAGCATGCACATTACTAGAGAACTTTACAAAGGAGGTTGATCAACCTCTTGTCCCCCTCATGTAAGGCGCACTTGCTTTTAATCTTGCTGCTTTCAAGAAAAGATACTCTATGATGTCTAAAAGGTGGGGGCTTCTTAGAATTGGAAATTATTTTGCCTAAAGGGAAGATAGAATTTTCGATCAACCATTCCTAGGGAGGGCTTCCAAAGTTGGAAGCACACCTCTCTTTCTAGAACTTCGAGAGATTCTCACCTCTTATAGCATTCCGCAATGCCAAAGAACATCCAATCGCTTCACCCAGCAAAAGCTTGCTTCCAATTGATTTGTCCTTGAAGCACCATGGTTCTCCCAAGGGCCAACAAGACTGATATTGACTTGGGGCACGAAAAGAAGAGGTGTCTCAAGTCCCCATTGCCATGCAAGAATCCCTTGCACCATGCGAGGACCATGAAAATTTTGTGCGCTTTTACATTGGTCCAAATTCCTCAGTGGAGGACTTGCCACATAACCACTTACTTTTTTTATCTTGATGAGGAGATGCCAAATGGATTGGAACTTATAATCCCACCTCAAGCTCAACTAGTCTAAAAACCATTTCTTATTAAGCATGGCAAAAAGTCCACATTCCTCATGAATCTCGGAACTTTATCAAGACTATTTCCATTGCTCCATCTAAGACCCTCATGGTGAGGATAATCTTGACCAATGAGGAGGCGAGTCGTCGACTGCTCATAAGCATTGAATCTACCCTACAAAAGGCACCATTCTTCATAGTCCACTCTTATTGTCAAATCAATGTCCTCAAATCTAATCCACTCACATGTCTCTTGGTTCTAGAGGTGTTTCCACAAATGAAAACCTTTGTTCCAAAGCTTGTTAGCTTTTGGAGGGTTCCAAGACTCCACACCTATGATGCCCTTGATAGGCAACTAGATCAAATCATTTTGTCTAATACCCACCACCCATTTCCAATCTACATTGATCCTCACAAACTCTTTAACCTTGTTCCAACTCTTCCATAGAGAGCAAACCAAGCTTGAGCCCTTGGGAGTCACTAGAATGGGGGGGAACAAAAGGGTGAGATAGTCAAGACCCTTCCAACCTCGGAGGCCCACAAGCTTAAGAGCGCTTGTAGCTCAGTGATGAGTAGCACCTCCTTTAATGTCAATCCGGGAAGACGTGAGGATGGTATGAAGACCTCGAGCAAGTGGATGCACAAGTGCGTGAGTGAGAAGCACACAAACATGCACACACATACACACACACGCGCACACACGGCAAGACAAAGAGTGAGAAGCAACTTAGATTACTTTCAAAAAGCTCTTACAAGTTCATTTCAATTACAATCTAACCTCAAAAATGAGCTCTCTAGCTCCTTTTATAGTTTTTGACTAGCTTTGGCCTTGTTCAGACCTAGTGTCCGGCTTAGTTAAAAATTAGGTTCCAGGGCTTATTAGAGGGCTCAAACGAGATCTAAAAAATATGAAAATTGGCAGGTAGGTACTTCTATAGCTCCTCAAGCTCAAGGACTCCTTGGCTTGCACAAAATGGAGCTACAAAAATATGAAATGATATTTACAATGGTTTTTAGTGATGAAAATCACTATTTGTGTAGGGATTTTCTCTATTGATTTGTCATACATACCTTTGAGCTCCCTACTTGCTCTTTCTTCTTGTGTGCTCAACTCCTTGATGTCTGAAAAATTTAGATGGCCTACTTGCCAGATCTTCTTTGACTGCCATGTCTGCTTGTGCTGTCCCTTCGCTCTGACTCTCTTCGTCTTGTGGCTCCTTCGGTTCCCTGACTGCTGCCAACACCCCCCCCCACTCTCGCGTCTGTCGCCCCTGACAGACCCTTGTTTAGATGTTCGTTGAACGTAGTATTGGACGACGTCGGAAGCGAGGTGATGTTCTTCTTATCTGAGCCCCCGTGCTAGATCTGTTAATAATGCGTCCCAATTCACTGGTCCTGGTACGTCTGGATGTGGCACCCGCAGTTGTTCTGAATGTATGGTTCTCTCCACAGCGAATAAGTGGAGGAGATGTGAAGGCCTGGGTGCAAAAATTTCTGAGTGATATTCCCAGAATCCCGTTATGAACATCTCCTCGAAAGTCTGTTTAAAACAAGCGGGGAGGTACTTTATTCTGGCGTGCCAAGCATATATTACTTCTATTGATGGGGTGGTGCTCATGTCGTAAACTAGGTCTTGGTTGCCTGTAACGAATCCTGCTCCTGAGAAGTGGAGATCCTTAATGTTTTTAAATGTCCTGAATGTGATCAGCATTAATTCAAATATTTTCATACACATTTGTGCCATCACATCGGGTGTATTGCGTAGTCGAGTGCTCCAGTGTCTGATAGTAGAAATCATGTAATTTACAGTGGGAGGTCCTCGTGGAGGTGCTAAATAAACATAATTTAGCCACGTGGCACAGCTGTTCTTGACAGCAATGGTGAATTCGGGCCATGTGCGTCTTCGTAGGACTGGGGCATAACAAGGATTGTACTTAATAAAGAGGGGCATGTTATTCCAGGTTCGTACCATTTCAGGATGAGTCTCCAAGAGAGGGATCCTCCAAGTGGGTTGATCAATAGATCCTCTTTTTGCACTCTCTGGTATATCATCGGGGCCAAACTGGGTGGCAAAGGTGGGGGCCTTCCCACATTGTCGTTGGATCTCTGCGTTGTAATCAGCCAATAATATGCAATATGGCACATACTGATCATCATTGGTCCCTATCCACCTGTGATGGGACATACGTCTGAAATACTCGGACTTGATGACAGTGTCTTCTAATTTGGCTAATGATTGGATTTGTATTGCTACTCGGTCATCGTGGGTGTTCGCTGTCTTTTCTAATGACTGAAGCCATTCAGGTGCTTCCACTTCTAAGGTATCCATTCCCTCTGAGGTTTGTTGCCCTCCTGGCATTGGCATAGGAACGTATGGTTCCTCGTACGAATCATCTACCTCAATGGGAACCAAGTCTTCTGGCTTAGGTTCTATAACTGGAGAGGGTTGCCTTTCATACTCTAGTAACTTTTTCTGGAGCTCAACCACCTGCTCTGTCAATGCCTTCACTTCCTCTGAAGTCGAGGCCGGTTCTATTACCTTGGTTGGAGCCTCCTGTTCCTTGAGTTGGCCACGTAGCTTATCACGTTCCCTTTCCAACTCATCATGAGCATCTAATAGATCTGCATAGCTTTCCAAGATGGTCTTCATTGTCTCTGAGGGTACAGCTTTAAACTGCTCTGGATCAATTTTGTGGGGAGAGCCTTCTATTGCTGCTTCTAGATTTGCTTCATTTTGCTGCTGCTGTCTCTTGTTCTTTTCAAGGATGGCTGCCATGTGTTTTCTGAGGAGTGCCAAGTTACGCCGGACTCTGAGATTATCAGCTTGGTATACGTCCAGCAAGGCCTCGAGTTGTTTGGTGCCCGGTTGTTGTGATGGTTGGGGAGTTTCTAGGAGTGTTTGGTGGGCATGTTCGAGCGTGGTGTAACGTTGGTTGAGTTCTGCATTTTCTTCCTCGATCGTTGTGAGGCGGCTCTGAAGTTTCTGATTGGTAGTGATCACTTGATGATAATGATCGTCGAGAGCTCGATACTCATTCTGAAGTTGATAGACACATTGATTTAAAGCTAGAAATATACTATTTACATTAAATGATGCAGGGAGAGATGAAGATGCAGGGGAAATGGGGACGGGAAAGGGAGTTGTGAATGATGTGGAGTCAAGTGGAGATGTGGGTGGAGGGGGTATGGGGGACGGAGGTTGCATGGGGGAAGGGAGTGGTGCTGTGGCAGGAGATGTTTCCATAGTGTCAGATGTTTGAGTGACCGTGTAGATGGGGACCGTGGGTGGGGTGGATGTGACGTTAGTGAAGAGAGTGGTGAAGGTGGGCATAGTGACTCCCCCGAATTGGATTCCCGGAGAGAGTGGAATTCCCATGATGATTGTGGTGATAGTGGACGTGGTGGCGATAGTGTCACGTGGTGGAGTGAGTTGTGTAGTGAGAGGTGGGGAGGGTGGTGACAGTGGTGCTTCCTGATGTTCGTCTGTTTGCGTTGTATTTCTTGGTGCTGATACGTTGATGTGAATTTGTTTCCCGGACCTCATGGGACGGGCGGGAACTCCTTTCTCAAATCGGTGAATGTAGGCCATTGCCTCATGAATGGCCTCATCCAATCCTACTACATCGGCATGTAGGTTGATGGACTCGATGAACATATCATCCACACCTTCCTCTGCCAGCAATTGGTTCATGAGTTTCTTGCCTGCTTCAAGTGACATTTTATGCTGTTCTTGAACTAGCTTCATGGTTCGATATAGTCGTTTTATTTGTGCCGAATACGCTGGGGCACTTGCTAACTCTGAAAGTTCATCATACTCTTGTTCTTCGTAGGCTTCTTCCTCTTGTTCGGTCTCTTGTTCATCTACGTCGACTTCTACAACTTGCGGTCGGGTGGGGGCTGACGTTGTTGTATGGGTTTGTGGTTCCTGAGCTCGCTCTGTTTTCGTTTCGAGATTAGAGTCGTAGATCAGTCTAGCCACTTCTTCATCAGTGAGATCATTGAGAGTAAAGCCCTGTGGAAATTCCAAGTCTGATGGGACGGGTGGAAACACCAGATTGGGTCCCTCTGTACTTGGTCTTGGTAGCCGAATGGTGAATGGTCTAATGCGTCGTGTCTGGGGAGGGGTAAATTCTGGTGTAGTGGTGGCTCCCCTTGGTTGAGCGCAGGGTAATTGGACTCCCCCTCTCATCTTCTTTGATGGAGGACCTGCCGCTGATAGCCTTCTCTGGAACTCCTGGGCCCGGGACCATACGAGTGCCCGCTGAATAGGCACGTCATAGGCTAGACATCGATAGATTATTTTGGTCAGAGCACAACACCCGTGGAGCATATTTTTCTGCTTCTTGTTCCACCGTTGATGGGCTAGGTGGATCTGATCTATGATCCAATGTGGTACGTTGATAGGGAGGTTTTCTGTCTCTGCCAAATACAAGTTAAACCATATCTTCTTTGGTGGCATGGTGAATCTTTCCTGGGCTGGAAAAGCAAAATGCTGCATGACGGTCCGTAGGTGAAGAGCGATGGTCGGTGTCATTGCTACCATATCCTTCAGCTTATTGAGATCTTTATGTTTCATTCTGCCTGGAACCATTGTTTCCTTTTCAGTAGGAATGTGCATACCATGCATGTCCAATGCTTCTCGTACCAGATTGAGGGTCAGTTTCAATCTTTTAAGTTCGTGGCTCAGCAACAGTGAGGGTAACACAAAAGTGTTGTCGCCTCCCTTGGCCCTGCTAGGAGTGATGGTACTGATAAGATAAGAACAACGTAAGAAATCTAGCTTCGGTAAGTGGGCCCTGAAATAACTGTCTAGGCCCGCTTTGGTCCATACCGAACGCATTACTTCGGCATTCTGATAGCTCTCAAATTCGCGCGTGAAAAAATGGTAGCGTCCCCATTTACCATTAAACTCCAATTCAGCTTCCCAAAAATAGGTTCCATCACCCACTAGTCCTGCAACATCACTGAACCAATGAGCGTGTTTGCCCACTTGAGAGGTGTGTCCCTGAGGAGGATCCTGAACTGGGAGCACATGCACAGCTTGAAGTTCTTGCGGTCTTTCTGTGAGATGTGGTTCGAGGAGGAGTGTTTCTATATCCACAATCTGTGCGCTGGATCCGGCGTGAGAACTGGAACCTCCAGCGTCTGCCATGGCACTGCTTGCTTGTTGGTTCTGTGAGAATATAGAACCATGTGTTAACATTGTAATGGACAGAATAAAACCGTTGTTGTCCCCGTTACAACATTAATCATGAGGTAGATGATGAGTCAGTGGGTCAGTGAGTGCTCGATGAGTGTGTGTGCAGTTAGTGAAGAGAAGAGCTTAAATGGAAAGCTATGGTGTCTGAGTGATGTAGTTAGTAGTTGGACGTGAATTTACAAGGAAGGTTCAGGGGGTTTATCACACATCTTAGGATGCCAGACACAACGTATGGTTTTGTGTCGTGGTTTGGTGGAAGGGCCTGAAAGCACTGTGAGGGTATCGGCTTGGAAATGAGGCTTTTTAGGGATCCATTTCCACATGATTCTTCTCGTGCTTACAGGTGAATGTGTGTTTGTGTGTGAGGTATAAGAATGAGTATCAGAGGTGAGAGGAAATGGACCATGTTGTACAGGGGGTGGTGTCTGGATAGATATTTGAGCCCGCAAGTAAGCCTTAGGCACCCAAATTTGTCTTGATTGTGGCCTAGCCTTCATCAACTTCTTGGGTACCCAAATAGATTTCACTTTCTCAACAGAGGTTTTAGGAGTTTTCTTATTAGTATCAAGTCGTGGATTACTAATAGGAAGTTGAGACCGTTGTTGCGACTTGGTTACAGTCGGCAGCTCGCCCTTTCGCACCCACATTTGTTTCATCGGCTGAGTTGTTCTGCTTCGCACATTCTTTTGGTCTCTCGCCTGGAGAGTCTTCAGTAATTGATCTGCCCTTAGTTGCTGCCTCCTTCTGGCCTTTGGAAAAGAAGGGAGTTCCATTGTGGTTCTGACTCCTTTTTTGAGATCTTCATTCTTCTGCATCACATAGCCTTGGACAAGAATAGCATGGTCAACTTCATGTGTACCCCTGGAGGGACCAGGAGTCCGTGCTTTTTCTAGTTCCTTGAGTGTTCCATTATTTAACTCAATTGTAATTCTAGTTTGATTCACCCATACCTGAAGAAGTCCACTTCTTAGGTTTAAGTTGACTGCTTGGTCATAGATCCAGTCTTGACCCAAGACAAGGGGTTCAGTGAGGTCCTCATCTTGACATACTAGTACTTTAACTGTCATTGCCTCATCATGAATATAGAGGGGAAGTTCCACCTCGCCCATGCAAGGGGTTTCCACGCCTCCCAATCCTATGAGATATGCTTCCACAGGATTGACAGTTAATTGCAACTCTTGACAGTAAGACAATTTAACAGCACTAGTGGCTGCACCTGAGTCAATCAAGGCTCTTACAGTCCTTGCACTCTTTCCTTGTCCTATATCTAAGGTTATGAAAGGACGTCGATCAGTTATCCTATGTGAGCTAACACCTGAAACTTCACACATAGCCACGTCATATCCTTGATCTGCATATGCATCTTGCCTAGGGTGCTCTCTACCTTGTCTTCTTAATTTCATTCTCCATATGTGCTCTAGGGCTTCTGCTTGAGCTTCTTCTCGAATTCGCTTTTCTTCCTCTTTGTGTTTCTTAGCAATATTGAGTTGACTTAGCATTTCCTCTGTGAGAGGTTCCTGATACAACTTGACTCTGCATCCGCTGATATAACTTGGGAGAACATCGCCTTCTAATGTGGCTAGTTGCACTGCTCCACTTGTTGAGATTCTGTTAATGATCATGGGTCCGTAGCCTCTCTTCTCCAGTTTTCTCGCATGTTGCTTCAATGTGTAGACTAAAACTAAGTCGCCTGCCTTTAAACCTTTATCCTTAACGTGGGCATCAAAGTATGCCTTCTGTCGTTTCTTAGCTGCATATATCCCTGCAGCTGCCCTTAGTCTTGTTTCTCCTAATCGTTCAAGGTCGAAGATCCTAGAGGAGAGTTCATGACCTGTCCATTCATGCTCTTGTGCTACTTTCAGTGTAGGTATTAGGAAGTCCAACGGTAGCACTGCATTTTGGCCAAATACCATCTGAAAGGGGGTGGCTTGGAGTACCGTTTTGTAGGCGACTCGGTATGCCCAAACAACATGGTGTAGCTGTTTATCCCAATCAGAGCGTTTATTGTTCACTAATTTCGTCAGTACATTGCATAAGATCTTGTTGGTGCTCTCAGCCTGGCCATTTGCTTGAGGGTGATAGGGGGCAGACTTCTTATGCACTACCAAGAATTCTTGGAGCAGGTTTTCAATAACTTCATTCAAGAAGTGAGTGCCTCTATCACTAACTAGCTCTATAGGTAACCCGTATCTAGTGAATACATTCTCAAATAAGAACTTAGCAGTAGTCTGAGCATCGTTCTTTGTCGTAGCTTTTACCTCTACCCACTTTGTGAGATAATCCGTGGCCACAATGATATATTCAGAATGTGAACCCTTGGCTGGGGGATTAATAGGGCCTACAAAGTCTATTCCCTACTTAGAGAATGCACGTCCACCCATCATAGGTTTCAGTGGCATCTCATCCTTGCGTATAGGATACTGAGTTCTCTGACAGACATCACAGCGTTTCACATAGGTATGTGCATCCATGTGAAGGGTCGGCCACTAGAAGCCCGCAAATAGTATTGCCTTGATCACCCGATCTGGTCCAAAGTGTCCTCCTACTACACCTTGGTGAGCAGTGTCCAAGATCTTGAGATATTCACTCTCATGAACACAAAGTCTCAGGTAACCATCTTTACCACGTTTGTATAGATTATCACCAATGAGTGAGTAATCTAGGGCTTCTTGTTCTAGACTTCGTTTACGAGTCAGAGTCATGTCTGGAGGGAATGTGTTTGTCCTCATGAAGGATACTAGTGGTTCACTCCAATCTGGCATTATGGATACTTGATAGAGAGTGGCATGTTCCACAGGTGGTTTAGTGCAGCAGATTGGGCATTCCTTGCACAACTTTTGGACATCAGCCTCCATAGTCGGCCAATGCACTCCGAGTCTCCTTAGTGTCTGTAGGGTTCCTTGTTTTGAGTAGTGTTGCTCTAATGCACCTACATGTGCTAATTGCAACCATTTAGCGTACTCATCCTCTTCTACACAACAAGCCAAGATCCCTTGATCTGTGTGCGTGTACATACTTCCTACCATGATGTGATACTTTTGGGCTTTTACTACCTCTCTATCCTGCGTGTTTATTACTGGATGGTTAGGTCTGTATGTCAATACTGGCACTAATGGCTTAGCCCACTGAGGTATTACTTCCAAATTAAACAAGTAAGCATCAGGAAGATCATCTGATACTCCTTGTGGGGCTTCTCCGGATGTGAGCCTAGAGAGATGATCTGCTCTCAAATGAGTCTTGCCTTTTCTCACCACTACCTCAAAGTCATATTCCATTAGCAAGAGAAACCATCTTACTAATCTTCCTGTATTGCATGGCTTGTTTACGAGGTATAGCAATGCCTGATGATCAGTAAAAAATTTAAACTTATTTGCAAGCAAATAGTGTCTAAATTTCCTAACTGCATATACCATGCCTAAGCCTTCTCTCTCAGTAGTGGTGTAATTTTGTTCAGCTGCATTCAATTGTCTACTGGCATAGGCAATTGGGAGATCCATATTACCTTCACCAGTAGGTTGTGCGAGTACACATCCAATGGCATAATTGGATGCATCCACATGAACATGGAAAGGCTTATTCCAATCTGGTGTGGTTAAGATTGGTGCTGAACATAATCGCCGTTTAAGCTCATTGAAGGAATTCTCACATTCATCAGTCCATTCAAAGTTTGTCAGAAGTCCGTACATGGGCTTTGCAATGACAGCATACATGTGAATGAACCGGCGGTAGTAACCACAATGTCCCATGAAAGCTTGTACTTCCTTGACATTCCTTGGCCTAGGTAGCTCTGCTATGGCTCTCACTTTCTCTTCGTCAGTAGATATGCCATTCTTTGACACTATGTGCCCTAGAATCTTGCCTTGCCTGACCATGAAAACGCACTTTTCTGGGTTTAGGCACACTTGATATTCTCTACATTTGTCAAAGATTTGTCTCAGTTCAGGAATATGGGTTTGTCTGATGTTGGAATGAGCACAAAGGTCATCAACATATACTTCTAAATTCTTCCTCAGGAACTCCTTAAATACATGGCACATTAGTCTCTGGAAGGTAGTTGGTGCATTGGTAAGCCCAAATGGCATTACACGAAAGGCAAATATACCCCACTCTGTGGCAAAAGCTGTCTTATGCTGAACTTCTGGAGCTATGGCTACTTGATTGTAGCCCGAAAATCCATCGAGGAAGCTGTACACTTCCTTGCCTGCTACTCTTTCTAAGAGATGTTCTGTGATGGGAAGCGGATAGTTATCTCGAATTGTGGCTGCATTGACCTTCTTCAAGTTAATGCATACACGCAGCTTGCCATTCTTCTTGGGCACCACTACGATGGGGGATACCCACTCAGTGTGCTCAATTTCATAGATAAATCCAGCTTCAACCAGTCTATCTATTTCCTCTTTGATCTTGGCAGCGTAATTATCGTTATATGTATAGGGCTTTTGCTTAGAGGGTTTAGCATCTGAGGTCATGGGGATAGTGTGTGAGCATATGTCAGGGTCAACACCTTTCAAATCCTTGTAAGTCCAAGCGAATACATCTTTGTATTCTCTTAGCAAGGCTATTAACGCATGCTCTTCTTCCTCTGTTAGGTCATGGCCTATGTACGTGCATCTCTCCTCTCCTTCTTCTAGGGCCACTACTATTTTCTTGGTGGTTTCTTTGTTATCATAGGCCTCTCCTGATTGTGCCTCTCGTTTAGGCATTCTTATCATGACTCTCCTGTCGTCTATCTCATACTTCTTAAAATTTTCCGGGACCTCAAACAAAGATTCTTCCTCTTCTGGTGAGACTTCTCTCTTCTTTCGTTTCTTTCCTTCTTCCTTCGGGGTCACATGTGTGGCTAATCTTACATCATTTGTAAGCTCTCCATGCCTCTGGGGTTGAAATTCTACTTCATGGAAGTATTCTTCATCTGATGCAAAAGGTGGGTCCATAATGATTGACTCTAGATCGGAGTCACTTGCATCCTCAAATGCATCAGGGCTAGGTTCGCATTCTTCTAGAACTGCCTCTCCCATGATTGGCTCTATGGAGAAGACTGAAATGTCATAGCCATCCTCATCACAGTGAGGTGTCCATTGTTCCTCATTGATGGCTACATCCATGGTTGCTAGAATTTCTGCCCAGTCGTGAGGTTCGAATTCTTCGTCTGGAAAAACTACAGGTGCATAGGCTGGGTCTTGGATTGATCTATGGGTTTCTTTTGCACCTATCTCCTTGGCTTTTTCTCTCTTCTCTTCTTCTACTGCTACCTTACACATCCATAAGTGAGTGTCTTCATGCATCCATGAGGATCCTGATCCTAGGGAATGCACCGATTCCGTATCATCTTTGGCTCTATGGATGGGGTTCCATTGGATGGGAGGGACATCTCTATGAGAGTAATCCTTGAGATTGACTTTGGTCGTAACACCTAAGTGTTGCAGGTACAAAGAATTGGTTCCCCAATCATGTACCACTTGCAACTGTCGCATAAAGGGTTGTCCCAAGATCATTTCATAGGCATGGTTCTTGCTAAAATCACATATGGCAAAGGTATGCTCGAACTCGACACCACAGGTGGTGAGAGTTATTCCCTCTAGCAATCCTAAGGGCCTCTCAATATGACCATCGGCCATCTGCAATTTCATTCTCGTTGGCCTGAGTGCTGGCTTGCCCCAACGCTTCCATAGGGAAGTGGTGGCAATTGCAACTCCTGCACCTGAGTCCAAAATTGCCTTGGTGGTGTACTCCTGGTAGGTAATGGGAAGATAGGTGTTCCCTTCTTCACCTTCACACATATCTCCTATCGTATCCAAGGGTATCTCTGGCACTATCCTATGTGATCCTACCTGGGAACGAGGTTTTGCTATCTCGGGCACTTGAGTGGCTACATGTTTCCACACTTCTGGTCTAACCTTAAGCAACTCTTCCAAAGTGAGATTGCACTGCACTTTGGTGTTCTTCACTACCTCTGTGTTCCTAGGTATGATTGAATCTTCGTTTCTTACCATGACTGTAGGTGCTCTCATACAGGTGGACTTTGCTTCCCATGGGCCTGTGAAATGGGGTAGTTCTTGTAAAGAATTAGACTCGAAGTCTAATCTTTCTTGAGATTGGGCACTCTCCTGCTCTCCATAAATGGAAGGAAGGTCTTGTGGGAATTGATCGTGAGTGTCATCCACCAGTTCAATGGGAGGAGGAACTTCACTCTCTTTAGCCCATTTCTCTTTTTGAATCTCTCGCAAGAATTTTGGTGTGTATTGATTCATAGAAGAAGAGGTGTCTGGCTCCGTAGAGTTAGGCACATAGGCCTCAGGCACATAGGCTTTCTGGGTAGGAAGACCTGCTCTTTCACTAGCCTTGTCATGGTGTTGAGGGGCGAGTTCCTTTTGTGATTGTGCCATTAGATTCTCTATTCTTTCTAGGGAGGGGGGGTTGTCTGGTTCAGTGGAATTGGGCACATAAGCTTTCGATGGGGGATGGGTCATGTTTTTGCTTGCTTTTATCTCTTTCTTGATTTTTTTCTTCCTTGGCAGATCTTGCAATTATGCCCTCTAACTTCTCTAGAAGTCCATCCAAGTGTAATTGCGTCTTGGTTGAGCCCGAGTAATTGAAAAGGCGACTGGCTTCAAACATAGTCTGAGCCAATGCGACCATTTTCGCGCAAAGCTTGGTTCTTTCTATCTCTAGGTCAGCTCTAGGGTAGCACTTGTCATGATCCGTGACATTTGGCCCTTCTTGGATTCTGGCCTGATATGCTTTAAGCATCATGTCTATGTCTTCAGGAGTGGGATCAGCTAATACTGATCCTGCTTGGGGTGGTGGGTGGGTTACGTGGGGTGTATTAGAGGGTGGAGGGATGGAGGGTGATGGGGATGGTAGCGGTGGGAATGTGTGAGAGTGCGGTTGAGATGTGAACTCTATGATTTTGGCCTTGGTTTCTCGTAGACTTTCCTCAAGTTCACTCATCTTCTTTGCCCATTGCCTTTTCATACGTTCACGGCTATCTCTCCAAGCTCTTGTTCTCTTCTTATTTTGGCTATCAGTATCGCTAGCGTCTAGGCTCTTTTCCTGGCTTACTCCTTGGTTTTGTTGCACTGCTTGAGCTCTAGTGACTACCTGTACGGGTGCAGTGGAAGTGACACTTCCTGTGGAATCTACCACTAACCCAATAACATTAATAGGAGTGATTTTTGGCATATTATTAGGATTCTTAGGGCAGTCTTGTAAGAGATGCTCCTTTCCACACTCTTGGCAAAAGCCTTGAATTGTTACTGACTGGGGTTGCATAGGTGGAGGTAAGGGACAATCACGAATGAGATGATCTCCCTGACATCTGTAGCATGGTCCTTTAGGGAATGGGGGTCTTACTTGCTTAGGTTGAGGCCTAGGGTTGGGGTTTGCATACATGACGTTTGTGTAATCTGACTCCCAACTAGGTTCATTTGGCTCTTCACTATAGTAAGACTCACCATGCTCAGGAGACTACATGTAGTAGGCCTGGGGGCTATCAACATGTGTAGAATCAAAGCTATGGTCACTCGGGTCACTTTCAGAAAGCAATGATGTTACAGGGACTATAGCTCTATTTAGGTTCTCTTCTGCAGCTGCATATTTTACTGGGATCACATTAGTAGGAGCAGGTGGTTGCTGTGCTAGCACTGGCTGGGGTCTCAGTTGGTTTTGGTAGGGTTGGTAGGTTTGTTGAGGCCTAGCATACTGTTGTGGTGGATATTGGTTCTGATATCTTCCTTGTTGAGGGTATGTCTGAGGGTAGGTTTTCCTAACTGCTTGCTTGTTGTATGGGCAATCTTGCGCTATGTGATTTGTGTATCTCTGTTCTATGGTGCAGTATTGGCCACTAGGATTTACTTGGGGTTGAGCCATAATGGGACAGACATTTGCCATATGGTCGCCTCCACAATTATAGCATCTTTTTACAGGGGCGAACCTTGGGATTTGTTTACTAGAGACACCTAGTTTCTGAGCAACTTTCTCTGCAAGTTCCTCAATTGATGTGGATTGCGTGGAAGAGAGGCTAGAGGCACTATCTAAATCTTTGTATATCTTGGAAAGCTCTAACTCCTCCCCTAGGTTATCCTCAATGTCAATACACATGCGTACACACTCTTCTATGGTCCTAGGGTCCTTCAAGTACACATATGATCTTAATTTGGTACTTAGCAATCCATCCAAGAATAAAGCCACTTGCTTAGCTGGCGTGGGTAGCTCAGGGACAGGGCATCTTTCAAGATATTGCCTAAATCTCCTTCCTGCAAGTCTCACGGTCTCTTGCGGGGTCTGCTTGAAACTGTGAATCAGTGAGGAGGTATTATGTCTTATGCCACTCTTAGAGAATTCAATAATGAAAGCCTCTAGGAGTTGGTCTATGCTCCTGAACTGCCTCTCGTTTAGTGGCTGAAACCATGTCAGGGCAGTGTTCCTAAGGGTTAGACCAAAGGCATTGTACTGCGTGAATAGATCCTCCACTTGTTCAGCTCTCAGGACTTGTCTAAACTCAGCCACATGATCGTATGGATCTCCAGTGCCATCGAAGTAGTTCTTCATGGACTTAACTAGCTGAGTCGGTCTCAAAGTCCTTGTGTGCTCTCTAGGTCGTGGTAGAGGGAACTCATCCGCATTTCTTTGATTCCTGTGAGCTCTAAGCATCTCAGGTTCTACTCTATTCGTTTCCATTCTCGTTCTTTCTCTACCCCCTGGGTTGGCAAAGCTTACTTCTGGCCTATCTCTACTCCTGTCTCTTTGAATTCCATGAGCTTGGGATGTTCCAGCACCAGGGTGACCATAGGACACATTCCATCTTGGTTGGGAGAAAACGAATTCACCCTTCCAAGTGTAAGCATGTCTATCATGTTCTGTAACCACAAAGATCCTCACTGAAACGTGATCTAAGTAGGTCACGCTGCCTGGGCTATCAAGATCCTTAAAATCATAGATCATGATTGTTCCTATATCAGTTGGCTGATGAGATTTATACCTCCAAAAGGCTTCGTCAGTTTCTCGATTGAGGAGCAAATCTATGCTCTTGTTATCCTGGGGAATCCACTCTGGTGTGATAATCCTAGTGAGAACCGATTTGCCTCGAGGGGTTCTAGGTTCTGTACCCCTGTTTCCTTGCTCTAGGTCACCTAAGTCCGCTTCTGGGATCACATTTCCAAATTCGTATGTCCTATCTGGGTGACTGGTGACTACGTATATGGTTCCTTCTTTGTCCAAGTATGCTCCGTTTTCAAACTTGACAGCTGGGCGCTCTAGTCCAATGGATTGATCAGGATTCTTAATCTGTACCACAGATCTTCCTAGGCCATCCTCATAGATGGTGGCACCTAATTGATTGGTCCTAAGGTATTCCAACTGCGTTTTGTAAGGGCCTTCTACCCTGTGCAAGTATGGCACTCCTGAACTTCTTGTAGGTCTCTCCATACCTTGAGACATCTCGGATTCACTAGTCTCAGAACTTGGGTAGTATGAGTGGTGGCTCAACTGCTGGGCCCACGACCTAGCAGTGTGGTTGACACTAGCCTCTGAAGACCTAAGGCTTTGTCTATCCCTTACTAGATGTCGCCCTGATCTAAGGTTCATAAGCCTAATTGAATAGCCCAAATTTGCCCAAGTACAACCTCGTTGCAGAGTCCTTTTGTATCAGTTACTTGATTCTTTTTAGTTGATTCCCGTGTTAAAATTCTTGTCTGATATCACGTCGTAAGGTATATTTGAGTGTATTTCCGCACTTAAAGTTGATCGTTCCACGTTAAGTTCTTTTCCTTTAAAGTTCTCGAAAATACAAAGATTATGTCCTTAGCTTGAACTTGAGAGTTTAGGTCTGCTTCAACTTGATAATTGCCTATCGTCGCCCCGACTTACTCCTACCTCTAGTCGTTCTTAGCCTAAGCTAGGAATTGACGAAGGGGAATTGAGAGTATTCCGACCTTTCTTGCTGATCCTTGCTCTTTAGTGCTCGAGAAGTTGATTCTCAAGCTTGCACAAAGCCCTTGCTTGGACGCGCTCAATTGCTTCTCAATAGACCTGCATCAGTCCCAAGATTAGCTCTAGACTTAAATTCAAATGACAGACTAGACCACTTTCATGCATGTGACTTACTGACCAACTTATCTCTTGCCCTTTATAAAAAACAATCCCAAGGATCCCTCAGTTTTCCTACCTCGGGTATGGTTAGCTTCAAGAAACCCTATCTAATAATCCTGATCTTAATTTTCACATAACCAGTGGAAGTTTTGGTTGTAATTCCCACGAGTTTTCCAATAAAACAAGAATCACAGCAGTTGGATTTTGTATGAGGAAGTTATGTCAGTTCAGGCTTCAGGGATTAAAACAGGGTTCAAAACAGTTTAATCAAGCAGGCAGAAATTTTTGAATTACTTGGGTTGCAGCCTCAATATGCAATGCTAACCCCGAGTGTTTGTCCCACAAATTGGCCAAGTTAGCCCCCTATTCTTTACCCTAGAAAATTGGCCAAATTTGCCCTTCTAACACGTTCGCAAGTTCTGTCAGTCGCGATTGACAGGTCAGTCGCGATTGATGTGTCGATCGCGATTGACAGGTCCGTCGTGGCTGTCAGTCGCGATTGATGTGTTGATCACGATTGACAGGTGGTTCGAAAAGTCAATCAGTCGTGGTCAAAGGGTCATTGACTCTGTCAGTCGCGATTGATGGGTCGATCGTGATTGACAGGTCGGTCGCGAGGGTCTGTCCGTCGTGGTCAAATAGTCGTTGACTTTGTCGGTCGCGATTGATGGGTCGATCGCGATTGACAGGTCGGTCGCGAGGGTCTGTCCGTCGTGGTCAAACAATCGTTGACTGTGTGGGTCGCGATTGACAGAGCCGACGTGGGCTGTCAGTCGCGATTGATGGGTCGATCGCGATTGATGACTCGATCGTGATTGACACGTGTCACACGTATGATCCGTCAGTCGTGGTCAATCGGTCGTTGACTCTGTCGGTCGCGATTGACAGAGCCGTCGTGGGCTGTCAGTCGCGATTGATTGGTCGATCGCGATTGACAGGTCTGTCCGTCGTGGTTTGTCGATCGCAATTGACAGAGCGATCGTGATTGACAAAAATCTGAGGAGTTTCAAAAATCTAAGCACATTTTTGGGAAGCTCTAGGCCTGTAGATCATGGTTTTGCACTTTGTTTGGCAATTTGAGCATTTTTTCTGTCGGTCGCGATTGACAGAGGTCGGCGACACACAGACAGTTACCGAGAATTCCGTACCTGCGCAGAGTGCTGGGGACGATGATGCGGCCTGTACCTGCAAGACAGCTCAAGAAACATGCAAAAACAGCACACACAATTTCGCTCTCACGCTCTCTCTCACAAGTGAAATGAGGTGGAGAAGGTGATATGATAAAAAAACTGAAATTTTCGCGATGATGGAAATGGAGGTGGAAGATGGTGATGATGATGATGGTGATGATGGTGGTAAGGTAAGAAAGAGAAAAATAGGAAAAGTAAAGAAATTACCTACAACGCCAACGTCTCCAATCTACGTCTTACCATCACACGCTCGTCCTCAAAGCTCGATCCCCGGCAACGGCGCCAAAATTTGGTGTAGCTCAGTGATGAGTAGCACCTCCTTTTATGTCAATCTGGGAAGACGTGAGGATGGTATGAAGACCTCGAGCAAGTGGATGCACAAGTGCGTGAGTGAGAAGCACACAAACATGCACACACATACACACACACGCGCACACACAGCAAGACAAAGAGTGAGAAGCAATGGAGTTCTTAGATTACTTTCAAAAAGCTCTTACAAGTTCATTTCAATTACAATCTAACCTCAAAAATGAGCTCTCTAGCTCCTTTTATAGTTTTTGACTAGCTTTGGCCCTGTTCAGACCTAGTGTCCGGCCTAGTTAAAAATTGGGTTCCAAGGCTTATTAGAGGGCTCAAACGAGATCTAAAAAATATGAAAATTGGCAGGTAGGTACTTCTAGAGCTCCTCAAGCTCAAGGACTCCTTGGCTTGCACAAAATGGAGCTACAAAAATACGAAATGATATTTACAATGGTTTTTAGTGATGAAAATCACTATTTGTGTAGGGATTTTCTCTATTGATTTGTCATACATACCTTTGAGCTCCCTACTTGCTCTTTCTTCTTGTGTGCTCAACTCCTTGATGTCTGAAAAATTTAGATGGCCTACTTGCCAGATCTTCTTTGACTGCCATGTCTGCTTGTGTTGTCCCTTCGCTCTGACTCTCTTCGTCTTGTGACTCCTTCGGTTCCCTGACTGCTGCCAACAGCGCTCTTGTCTCTAAAAATAAGCTTTGCCTAAGAATCACTCTTGCTCCATGCTTTGATTAGCCATTTTGCCTCCACCTTATTGGCCATTCCTTTAATGTTTAGAATGCCCAAACCACCTTGATCTTTTTGGCTTGTGCAAGTAAGCCATTTGATTTTGGGGATACCCCTTCTTTTGGTCACCCATCTATAGAAACTTCCTATACATTCTTTCCAATTTGATAGTGTCTTGGTCCTTCGGTCTCCTAAAGGAGAGAAAGTAAATCATCAAGGAAAGAAGGAATTTGTTAACCACCATAGTGTCATGAGGAAGGAGATAAGCAATAGAGCCCACACACACACACAATCTCTCACAATCAAAGAGGAGCACACACATAGATTGAGGCAAGGAAGAATGATCTTCTTCTTGTTCTTCTATAACATAAAAGGAATGTAAAAGAAATGACCCTAAACAAGAATACAACAAGTGCAATGTATAAATAATAGTACATAAGGAAAATCCTAATGTCTAGGAATAAGTGAGCTGGCAAGAAACAAATGTGCCATCACTCTCGATAGATAAATCTAGTAAAGCTCAATGAAGTATCCCTAACATATACCGGTGTGACCACTATACATGTCAAAGAAATTAAAAAAATGATACGTGTCATCCTAGATCATCACACGTTGAGCTTGATATCTCAACACTTCCAATCTAGAATACTACCAGCCCAATCTACATCACTATATCCAAGAACCTACAAATCTACACCAGTTTCATAAAAGAAGGCATAATCCAAAGTAGCACTCACATAACGTAGAGTGCGCCTCAGAGCATCTAGATGTGGCTTCTTGGGAACCTACATAAATTGACTTTCAAGTGCAACCATGTAGCTTAGATCAGGCCTTGTAATTGTGAGATATATCAAACTTCCCACAATTTTGCTATACATAGTGGCATTTTCCAATGCTTCACCTGATGTAGTATCCAACTTCAAATTATGATCTAGTGGCATAGAAATTGGCTTACAATCAGTCATACCATACTTTTGCAACATACTCAAAGCATCATTGTGACATCCAGATATCTGTTTCTGTATGTATAAACTCAATGCCCAAGAAATAGTGCAGCACACCAAGATCTTTCATGTCGAATTCTTGCATTAAAACTTGCTTTACATCTTTAATGCTTTCTCCATTATCACCACCTACAATTAAGTCATCAACATAAATAGCGACAATTGTGATGCCATCATCACCCTTCCTTGCATATAGTGAATGATCTGCATCACACATTTAAAACTCAATGATGGTTAAGTAATTAGCAATCCTTGCATACCATGCACGAGGAGCTTGCTTAATCCATACAAAGCCTTTTGCAACTTGCAAAGATATTCTAGATGCTTTGAATCTTCATATCTTTGTGGTTGTTCCATGTATACTTCTTCCTATAACTCACCATGTAGGAAAGCATTCTTCACATCCATCTGATGCAAAGTCCATCCTTTTGCTATAGCTAATGCAACAAGTGTTCTGATAGTAAACATTTTATCCATAGGGTTGAATGTTTCCTCATAATAAATGCAATATGTATGTGCATATCCTTTTCCTACCAATTGTGCTTTGTACCTCCTTATGCTACCATCAGCATTGTGCTTTGGCTTGTAAACCCATTTGCAGCCTATGGGTTTCTTTCCTTGAGGCAATGGTACTATATTCCATGTATCATTTCTGTAAAGTGCAACCATCTCCTCATCAATAGCTATTTCCCCAATGTGCATTTCTAATTGCATCTTCAAAACAAGGGGGTTCAGCATATTGTATTACCTTTGTCATGTAGGGACAGTGACAAGCCATGTAACTATCATATGTCAATCATTGCACTGAATTCCACATCCTTCCATATCCTCTTGGTCCTAGGTCACTTCTCCTTGTATCATTTGCATGTGCCTCTCTTACTCCTAGAGTCTTCACAGAGGCCAATCCAAGTTCCTCATCAAGACTCTTTCCTGAACTGCTTGAATCTCCATCAACGTCTTCAGAACTTGCACATGTTTTACTACCAGTAGAAAGCTTTTCTTTACCTTTCTTGGATGTATTTGATGAATTTGGTAGATTGAAATTTCCATGTAATCTTGCACTCCATGGATTAGAGTTGGAATTATTGCTTGGTGATTCATCTAGTCCACTCAAAACCTAAGATTCTACACTTGATTTTTCAACATTTTCCATTTCATTCAAGATTAAGTCAATATTTGGCATCAGCATAGAATCTTGACATTTCATCAAATACCACATCTCTGCTCACCTTCACCTGTCGTGTTAGTGGGTTATAACATTTATATCCCTTTTGCTCAAGGGAGTATCCAATGAAGACACATTTTTCTGCTTTTGGATCAAGCTTCATCCTCAAATCATCTCGAACATTTACATATGTAATACAACAAAAAACTTTCATATGTGATAACTTTAGCTTTTGACCTGTGAACTTCTCTTTAGGTGTAACTTGATGTACAACAGTAGTTGGAGTTCTATTCATGATGTATATAGCTGTATGCATAGCTTCTACCCAATAACAATGAGGCATATTCTTCTCATCCATCAAGGCTCTTGTTATTTCTGCAATATGTCTATTTTTGTGGTCAGTAACACCATTCTATTGTGTTTCGTACATGCATGAAAACTGACATCAAATTCCATGACTTTTTGAAAATTATTGAACTCATTTGACATGTATTCACCTCCTCCATGAGATCTTAATGTCTGAATATAGTTCCTTGTCTGCTTTTCCACCATAACTTTAAAATTATGGAAGTGAGTGAACACCTCACTCTTCTCTTTCATGAAATATACCCACACTTTCCGTGTGTGGTCATCAATGAAAGTAACATAAAACCTCCAACCACCCATAGATGTGGTCTTTGCAGGATCCCAAACATCTGTATGTACTATTTCTAACACATTCTCACTAACATCCTTATCATGCAAAAATGATGTTCTTGAATGTTTACCAAATCGACATGTTGCACATACCTTTTGCATTTCTACAACTTTGAAATTTGGTAGTCCATTGACAATCTTGTTTGACTACATCAATTTCAGCCTTTGCAGATTTGCATCTCCAATTCGTTTATGCCAGATCTCTATATCAGCAATAACTCCTACAGCTTTTGCAAACATGGCTACATTTATTGAAGGAATTTTCACATTTAAGGTGAACATCCTACCCACTTTGTTTCCTTTGGCAACCAATTGTCCATCCTATTTGTACTCTTCTACATATAACCTATTAGCATTGAACCTGACTTGTAATCCTTGGTCAACCATTTGTCCAATAGAAAATAGATTCTTTGTTATATTTGGAATATGCAGCACATCAACAAGATGTTTTCCCTTCCCATCCTCCATAGATAGTGCTATGTTTCCTATATGCTCGATAGGGTGTGATCTGTCATCACGTGTTTTAACATATCTAGGAATTGGCAATTTTTGCAAACTACTAAACCATTCCGCATGACTGTTCATGTGATTTAAAGCATCTAAATCAACATACCAGACAATACCATTCGATTTTGAACCATCATCAGACATCATATTCATCATATGATGTTGAACCATGAACAACTTCTCAAACTCATCTGCACTTGTGGATGCATAGTTGTTTTCTTGCCTTCTGTTATTTTGATTCTTCAACCTACAATCACGTTGAAAGTGTCTAGGGTTACCATAATTCCAGCATCCATTAGTGCCATTAGGTGAATCATTTCTTTGGAAATTTCTACGACCTCTTTGGCTCCCCCTCCCTCAAAACTATCCTTGTCCTCTTGCATGATTCTGTTGTTCACCTTGGTCTTGGTTATTGTGTCCTCTTCCACTTTTGAAGCCTCAACCTCTACCTCATCCTCTACCAGAGTAGAATACCAGCTCAGATTTGGTTTTCCTTGGGAGTTTGAATCCTTACCAAGATTCTTTTGTTCAATGATTAGCATGGATAACAAATCAACAAAATTTTGAATATTTTCCTTGGTTCGTATAGAAGCTCTAAATTGCTTATATGTAGCTCCTAACTACAAAGCCACATTTCCACCTTATCTTTAGCATCTACATTCACACCAATAGATGCAAGTGACTCACATATGCTTTTGATTTTCAGGTTGTAGTCACTTAGTTACATGCCCTTTTCCTCCAATGTATGCAGCTCCTTCTAAATGTAAGAGGTGCCCCAAATAAGAGGAAGAGATCATGTGCATCTTTTACGAATGTCTAGAGAGCAGAAAGATATGGCAAACTGTACAAAGAAATATTAAGATTATTATCAAGATATCCTGGTAGGAGGATATGCTAGATATAATACACCTACATACGAATATAAATTAGAGATGGTCCATAAAACATTAAACTCTTCAAATTGTATATCACTTTATGAATCATAATAAGACATTTTTTCAATAAAAATAAATAAATAAGACAATTTTTCAAGAATATGACATTTTCGACGAGGAATGGATGAAGGTCGTAAAAGACATGGATCGTGGAGTATAGAAGGCGCACAACTTGGTAATAACAGAAAACGGCTTCTTACGTTTTTTTTTCTCAAACTTGATAAGGAGTTCTACAAAAGCCTACTCTCCCAAAATTTAATTAATAGAAATAACAACTATACAAGTGAATGGGCCTAGTACCCATGGGACCCAATGAGTTTCACAAAGCAAGGGTAGCATGCACATTACTAGAGAACTTTACAAAGGAGGTTGATAAACCTCTTTTCCCCCTCATGTGAGGCCCACTTGCTTTTAATCTTGCTGCTTTCAAGAAAGGACACTCTATGATGTCTAAAAGGTGGGGGCTTCTTACAATTAGAAATTATTTTGCCTAAAAAGGAAATAGATTTTACAATCGACCATTCCTAGGGAGGGCTTAGAAAATTGGAAGCACACCACTCTTTCAAGATCCTGGAGTGATTCTCACCTCTTATAGCATTCTGCAATGCTGAGGAACGTCCAATCGCTTCACCCAACGAAGATTTGTCCCTAAAGCAGCATGGTTCTCCCAAGGGCCGACCAGGCTGATATTGACTTGGGGCACAAAAAGAAGAGGTGTCCCAAGTCCTCATTGCCATGCAAGCATCCCTTGCACCATGCGGGGACCATGAAAATTTTGTGTGCTTTTACATTGGTCCAGATTCCTCAGTGGGGGACTTGCCACATAAGCACTTACTTTTTTATCTTAATGAGGAGATGCCAAACGGATTGGAACTTATAATCCCACCTCAAGATCAACCACGCTACACACCATTTCCTATTATGCATGGCATCAAAGCCCACATTCCTCTTGAATCTCAGAACTTTATCAAGACTATTTACATTGTTCCATCTAAGGCCCGCATGGTGAGGAGAATCTTGACCAATGAGGAGGCGAGTCCTCAACTGCTCACAAGCATTGAATCAGCCCTCCAAAACGCACCATTCTTCATAGTCCACTCTAATTTCTGGATCAATGTTTTCAAATCTAATCCACTCGCATGTCTCTTGGTTCTAGAGGTGTTTCCACAAATGAAAACCTTTGTTTCGAAGCTTCTTAGCTTTTTGGGGTTCCAAGATTCCACACCTATGATGCCCTTGATAGGCAACTAGATCAAATCATTTTGTCTAATACCTGCCACCCATTTCCAATCTACATTGATCCTAACAAACTCTTTAACCTTGTTCCAACTCTTCCATAGAGAGCAAACTAAGCTTGAACCCTTGGGAGTCACTAGAATGGGGGAGAACAAAAGGGTGAGATAGTTGAGACCCTTCCAACCTCGGAGGCCCACAAGCTTAAGAGTGCTCTTGTCTCTAAAAACAAGATTTGCCTAAGAATGACTGTTGCTCCATGCTTTGATTAGCCATTTTGCCTCCACCTTATTGGCCATTCCTTGAATGTTCAGAATGCCCAAACCACCTTGATCGTTTTTGCTTGTGCAAGTAACCCATTTGATTTTGGGGATACCCCTTCTATTGGTCACCCATCTAGAGAAACTTCATGTACATTCTTTCCGATTCGATAGTGTCTTGGTCCTTCAGTCTCCTACAGGAGAGAAATTCAATCATCATGGAAAGAAGGAATGTGTTAACCACCATAGTGTCACGAGGAAGGAGATATGCAAGATAGCTCAAACACACACACACACACAATCTCTCACAATCAAAGAGGAGCACACACACAGATTGAGGCGAGGAAAGATGATCTTCTTCTTGTTCTTCTATAACATAAAATGATTGTACAAGAAATGACCCTAAACAAGAATATAACAACTGCAATATATAAAGAATAGTACATAAAGAAAATCCCAATGTCTACAAATGAGTGAGCTGGCAAGAAACAAATGTGCCATCACTCTGGATAGATAAATCTAGTAAAGCTCAATGAAGGATCCCTGACATATACCGGTGTGACCACTATACATGTCAAAGAAATTAAAAAGTGATATGTCTCATCCTAGATCATCACATGTTGAGCTTGATATCTCAACACTTCCCCTCAAGCTCAACGTCATGTCCTCTAATCCAAGCATCTTCCAAAACTTTTTCAACTTTTTTGCTCCAAGTGCTTTAGTAAAAATATAAGCAACCTGCTCATCTATCCTCACATACACAAGATCAATATCTCTTGCTAGTACCTTTTCTCTGATGAAGTGATACTGCACCTCGATATGCTTTGTTCTAGCATGAAAAACAGGATTCCGTGCTAACTATATGCTGCTAAGATTATCACAATATATGGTGAAAGACTTTTGCACTTCCACACCTAAATCAGCAAGTAGCATCTCCACCCATGATGCGTCACATGCTCCCATTGCAGCACTCAACCTCTGTAATGGACAAAGCAGCAATGGGTTACCTCTTGTTGTTCCATGTAATAGCTGCACTTCCAAGTGAGAATAGAAAGTCACTAGTAGATCTTCTATCTCGAATACTATCAGCCTAATCTGCATCAGTGTATCCATGATGCTACAAATCTACACCAGCTTCATAAAACAAGGCATAATCCAAAGTAGCACTCACATAATGTAGAGTGTGCCTCAAAGCATCTAGATGTGGCCTCTTGGGTGTCACAAGGAAGGAGATAAGGAAGAGAGCGCTCACACACACACTCTCACTCTCAAGGAGAAGCACACACACACACAGAGATTGAGGCAAGGAAGAATTATCTTCTTCTTCTTCTTCTTCTATTACATATAAAGGAATGTACAAGAATGACTTAAAAACAAGAATACAACAAGTGCAATATACAAAGATCAGTACATAAGAAAAAACCTAATGTCTATGAATGAGTGAGCTGGAAAGGAACAAATGTGCCATCACTCTCGGTAGATAAATCTAATAAACCTCAATGAAGTATCCCTGACATATCTCGGCATCACCACTATATATGTCAGAGAAATGAAAAACTCGTACGTGTCATCTTGGATCATGACATGTGGATCTTGGTATCTCAACACTCCCCCTCAAGCTCAACACCATATCTTGTCCACCACCACCCCGATCAGGATCAGTATTAGCTGATCCCACTCCTGAAGACATAGACATGATGCTTAAAGCATATCAAGCCAGAATCCAAGAAGGGCCAAATGTAACGGATCATGACAAGTGCTACCCTAGAGCTGACCTAGAGATAGAAAGAACCAAGCTTTGCGCGAAAATGGTCTCATTGGCTCAGACTATGTTTGAAGCCAGTCACCTTTTCAATTACTCGGGCTCAACCAAGACGCAATTACACTTGGATGGACTTCTAGAGAAGTTAGAGGGCATAATTGCAAGATCTGCCAAGGAAGAAAAAAATCAAGAAAGAGATAAAGCAAGCAAAAACATGACCCATCCCCCACCGAAAGCTTATGTGCCCAATTCCACTGAACCAGACAACCCCCCCTCCCTAGAAAGAATAGAGAATTTAATTGCACAATCACAAAAGGAACCCGCCCCTCAACACCATGACAAGGCTAGTGAAAGAGCAGGTCTTCCTACCCAGAAAGCCTATGTGCCTGAAGCTTATGTGCCTAATTCCACTGAACCAGACACCTCTTCTTCTATGAATCAATACACACCAGAATTCTTGCGAGAGATTCAAGAAGAGAAATAGGCTGAAGAGAGTGAAGTTCCTCCTCCCATTGAACTTGTGGATGACACACATGATCAATTCCCACAAGACCTTCCTTCCATTTATGGAGAGCAGGAGAGTGCCCAATCTCAAGAAAGATTAGACTTCAAGTCTAATTCTTTACAAGAACTACCCCATTTCACAGGCCCATGGGAAGCAAAGTCCACCTGTATGAGAGCACCTACAGTCATGGTAAGAAACGAAGATTCAGTCATACCTAGGAACACAGAGGTAGTGAAGAACACCAAAGTGCAGTGCAATCTCACTTTGGAAGAGCTGCTTAAGGTTAGACCAGAAGTGTGGAAACATGTAGCCAATCAAGTGCCCGAGATAGCAAAACCTCGTTCCCAAGTAGGATCCCAGAGAGCAGTGCCAGAAATACCCTTAGACAAGATAGGAGACATGAGTGAGGGCAAAGAGGGAAACACATATCTCCCCATCACTCATCAGGGATACACAACCAAGGTCATCTTGGACTCAGGTGCAGGAGTTGCAATTGTTACCACTTCCTTATGGAAACGATGGGGCAAGCCAGCTCTCAGGCCAACGAGAATGAAATTGCAGATGGCTGACGGGCACATAGAAAGACCCTTAGGACTACTCGAGGGGATAACTCTCACTACTTGTGGTGTAGAGTTTGAGCACACATTTGCTATCTGTGACTTTAGCAAAAATCAAGCCTATGAAATGATTTTGGGAAGACCATTTATGCGGCAGTTGCAAGTGGTACAGGATTGGGGAACCAATTCTTTGTATTTGCAGCACTTAGGTGTTACAACCAAAGTCAATCTCAAGGATTACTCTCATAGAGATGTCCCTCCTATCCAATGGAACCCCATCCATAGAGCCAAAGATGATACGGAATCGGTGCATTCCCTAGGATCAGGATCCTCATGGATGCATGAAGACACTCACTTATGGATGTGTAAGGTAGCAGTAGAAGAAGAGAAGAGAGAAAAAGCCAGGGAGATAGGTGCAAAAGAAACCCATAGATCAATCCAAGACCTAGCCTATGCACCTGTAGTTTTTCCAGACGAAGAATTCAAACCTCACGGCTGGGCAGAAATTCTAGCAACCATGGATGTAGCCATCAATGAAGAACAATGGACACCTCACTGTGATGAGGATGGTTATGACATTTCAGTCTTCTCCATAGAGCCGATCATGGGAGAGGCAGTTTTAGAAGAGTGTGAACCTAGCCCTGATGCATTTGAGGATGCGAGCGACTCCGATCTAGAGTCAATCATTATGGACCCACCTTTTGCATCAGTGGAAGAATACTTCTATGAAGTAGAATTTCAACCCCAAAAGCACGGAGAGCTTACAAAGGATGTAAGGCTAGCCACACATGTAACCCATAAGGAAGAAGGAAAGAAAAGAAAGAAGAGAGAAGTCACACCAGAAGAGGAAGAATCTTTGTTTGAGGTCCCGGAAAATTTTAAGAAGTATGAGATAGATGACAGGAGAGTCATGATTAGAATGCCTAAACGAGAGGCGCAATCGGGAGAGGCCTATGATAACAAAGAAACCACCAAGAAAATAGTGGTAGCCATAGAAGAAGGAGAAGAGAGGTGCACTTACATAGGACATGACCTCACTGACGAAGAAGAGCATGAGCTGATAGCCTTGCTATGAGAATACAGAGATGTATTTGCTTGGAGTTACAAGGATTTGAAAGGAGTGGACCCGGACATATGCTCACATACGATTCCCATGACTACAGAGGCAAGACCCTCAAAACAAAAGCCATACACATACAATGACAACTATGCTGCCAAGATCAAAGAAGAGATAGACCGCTTGATTGAAGCTCGATTTATCTATGAAATTGAGCACACTGAATGGGTATCCCCCATTGTGGTGGTGCCCAAGAAGAATGGCAAATTACGAGTATGCATTAACTTGAAGAAGGTTAACGCAGCCACGATCAGGGATAATTACCCGCTTCCTATCACTGAGCATCTATTAGAAAGGGTGGCACGCAAGGAAGTGTACAGCTTCCTAGATGGGTTCTCTGGCTACAATCAAGTGGCCATCGCACCAGAAGATCAGCATAAAACGGCTTTTGCCACAGAGTGGGGTATATTCGCTTTTAGGGTAATGCCATTCGGGCTGACCAATGCTCCCGCAACCTTCCAAAGGCTGATGTGCCATGTATTTAAGGAGTTCCTGAGGAAGAACTTAGAAGTCTATGTTGATGATCTTTGTGCTCATTCCAACATTAGACAAACCCATATTCCTGAACTCAGACAAATCTTTGACAAATGTAGAGAATATCAAGTCTGCCTAAACCCAGAAAAATGTGTTTTTATGGTCAGGCAAGGCAAAATTCTAGGACACATAGTGTCAAAGAATGGCATATCTACGGATGAAGAGAAAGTAAGAGCTATAGCCGAATTACCTAGGCCAAAGAATGTCAAGGAAGTACAAGCTTTCATGGGGCATTGTGGTTATTACCGACGATTTATACACATGTATGCCATCATTGCAAAGCCTCTGTACGGACTCCTGACAAACTTTGAGTGGACTGAGGAATGTGAGAATTCCTTCAATGAGCTTAAACGAAGATTATGTTCAGCACCAATCTTAACCACACCGGATTGGAATAAGCCTTTCCATGTTCATGTGGATGCATCCAATTATGCCATTGGATGTGTGCTTGCACAACCTACTCGTGAAGGTAATATGGATCTTCCAATTGCCTATGCTAGTAGACAATTGAATGCGGTTGAACGAAATTATACCACTACTGAGAGAGAAGGCTTAGGCATGGTATATGCAGTTAAGAAATTTAGACACTATTTGCTTGCAAATAAGTTTAAATTTTTTACTGATCATCAGGCATTACTATACCTCGTAAACAAGCCATGCAATACAGGAAGATTAGTAAGATGGTTTCTCTTGCTAATGGAATATGATTTTGAGGTTGTGGTAAGGAAAGGGAAGACTCATTTGAGAGCAGATCACCTTTCTAGGCTCACATCGAGAGAAGCCCCACAAGGAGTGTCAGATGACCTTCCTGATGCTTACTTGTTTAATTTGGAAGTGGTGCCGCAGTGGGCTAAGCCATTGGTACCTGTGTTGACATACGGACCTAACCACCCAGTAATAAACACACAGGATAGAGAGGTAGTAAAAGCCCAAAAGTATCACATCATGGCAGGAAGTATGTACAAGCACACAGATCAAGGGATCTTGGCTTGTTGTGTGGAAGAGGATGAGTATGCTAAATGGTTGCAATTAGCACATGTAGGTGCGTTAGAGCAACACTACTCAAAGCAACGAACCTTACAAACACTAAGGAGACTCGGAGTGCATTGGCCGACTATGGAGGCTGATGTCCAAAAGTTGTGCAAGGAATGCCCAATCTGCTGCAGTAAACCACCTGTGGAACATGCCACTCTTTATCAAGTGTCCATTGTGCCAGATTGGAGTGAACCTCTAGTATCCTTCTTAAGCACGAGAACATTCCCTCCAGACATGACTCTGGTTAGGCAAAGGAGTTTAGAACAAGAAGCCCAGGATTATTCACTCATTGGTGACAATCTATACAAGCGTGGTAAAGATGGTTACCTGAGACTATGTGTCCATGAGAGTGAATATCTCAAAATCTTGGATACTGCTCACCAAGGTGTAGCAGGGGGACACTTTGGACCAAATCGGGTAATCAAGGCAATACTATTTGCAGGCTTTTGGTGGCCAACCCTTCACATGGATGCACATACCTATGTGAAACGGTGTGATGTTTGTTAGAGAACTCAGTACCCTATACGCAAGGATGAGATGCCACTGAAGCCTATGATGGGCGGACGTGCGTTCTCTAAATGGGGAATAGACTTTGTTGGTCCTATTAATCCCCCAGCTAAGGGTTCACATGCTAAATATATCATCGTGGCCACAGACTATCTAACCAAGTGGGTAGAAGCGAAAGCTACTACAAAAAATGATGCTCAAACAACAGCAAAGTTCTTATTTGAAAATGTATTCACGAGGTACGGATTGCCAATAGAGTTGGTGAGTGATAGAGGCACACACTTCTTGAATGAATTCATAGAACACCTTCTCCAAGAATTCTTGGTGATACATAAGAAATCGGCCCCCTATCATCCACAAGCTAATGGCCAGGCTGAGAGCACTAATAAGATCTTATGCAATGTGCTGACTAAACTAGTGAACAATAAACACTCTGATTGGGACAAACAGCTACACCATGCTGTTTGGGCATACCAGGTTGCCTATAAAACGGTACTCCAAGCCACCCCCTTTCAGATGGTATTCGGCCCAAATGTTGTGCTACCCCTGGACTTTTTGATACCTACATTGAAGGTAGCACAAGAACATGACTGGACAGGCCATGAACTCTCCTCTCGAATCTTTGATCTTGAACGTCTAGGCAAAACACGATTGAGAGCTGCAGCAGGAATCTATGCAGCGAAGAAGAGGCAAAAGGCATATTTTGATACACATGTGAAGGATAAAGGCTTGAAAGCAGGCGACCTAGTCCTAGTCTACACATTGAAGCAGCATGCACAGAAATTAGAGAAAAGAGGTTACGGGCCAATGATTATCAATAGAATCTCCACAAGTGGCGCAGTTCAACTAGCCACTTTAGAGGGCGATATTCTACCAAGTTACATAAGTGGATGCAGAGTCAAGTTATATCAGGAACCCCTTACTGAAGAGATGCTAAATCGACTCAACACTGCCAAGAAACGTAAAGAAGAAGAGAAACGAATTAGAAGAGAAGCACAGGCAGAAGCTTTAGAACGCATCCGACGAATGAAATTGAGGAGACAAGGAAGAGACCCGCCTATGCTTGACACTCAAGAATTTGTAGGCTATCCTATGGCCATGTGCGAGACTTCAGGTGGGCATTCCCATAGAATAATCGATCGACGGCCTTTTGTAACCCTAGGAATAGGACAAGGAAAGGGTGCAAAGATTGTAAGAGCTTTGATTGACTCAGGTGCATCCACTAGTGCTGTCAAGTTGTCTTACTGTCAAGAATTGAAATTAACTGTCGATCCTATAGAAGCATATCTCATAGGATTGGGAGGTGTGGAAACTCCTTGCATGGGCGAGGTGGATCTTCCCATCTCCATTCAAGACGAAATGATGACAGTCAAAGTACTAGTGTGTCAAGATGAGGACCTCACTGAGCCTCTTGTCTTGGGTCAGGACTGGATCTATGATCATGCAGTCAACCTCAACCTAAGAAGTGGACTTCTTCAGGTATGGGTAGATCATAGCCGAATTACAGTTGAATTGGAAAATGAGGCACTCAAGGAACTAGGCAAGGCACAAACTCCTGGTCCTTCCAGGGGCGCACATGAAGTTGACAATGCTATTTTTGTCCAAAACTGTATGATGCAGAAAGAGGCTAATCTCAACAACGGAGCCAGGGAGAGGACGGAACTCCCTTCTTTTCCAAAGACCAGAAGGTTGCGACAACCCACGGCAGATCAAATACAGAAGAAGCAGAACACTACCGATACTGGATGCTAAAAAAAGGAGCAAAGCAGATTGTTTCAGCCATGGAAGCAAGTATGGAGGCGAAAAGGCGAATACCCTGTTCAGACCAGGCCGACCCCACGGCCAAAACCTCTTATTAGTAGTCAACAACATGACACTAATGAGAAGTCCTTCATTAATTCTTCTGCGAAGGTGAAGTCTATTTGGGTACCCAAGAAGTCAATGAAGGCTAGCCCACAATCACGACAAATCTGGGTGCCTAAGGCTTGCTTGCGGGCTCAAATAGCTACACCAAGGCCGCAACCGATACAACATGTTTCACTCACTCGAACATCTGAGGCCCAGTCTTACGCATCACGCATGGACACATATTCTTCCATGAGCACTAGTAGAATCACTTGTAAATGGGTCCCTAAAAAGCCTCATCTTCAAGAGATACCCCTATCAAACTCTTCAGAGTCTCCACAAGATCAAGATCAAAGCCCATCCACTGCATTTGGCAACCTAAAACTTGTAATAAACCCCCGGACCCCAGTTGTAAATCCATGCCCACCTACTAACTACGTCACTCTCACACTACATCATTCCACTTAGTTCTTAGGTCCAACCAATTCCTAACTACACACACAAGCACCGAGCACTTATTAACCTACTAATCTCTCCCGAACCTCATGATAATGTTGTAATGGGGACAAAAACGGTTCTAACTTGTCCTTTATAATGTTAACACATGTTTCTATATTCTCACAGAATCAGGAGGCAAGAAGTAACATGGCAGAAGCGACAGGTCCGAGCTCACAAGTAGGAATACTTACTACAGGAATCGATGTGGATAGTCTACCTGTGGATGTGCCACCAACTGAACGACCTGTGGAGCTGCAACACCTTCAGCAGATCCCGGTACCGGATCCACCCACAGGGATCACAGAAAGAGTCCATGCCAATTCTCATTGGTTCAATGGCATGCCAGGTCCATTAGGAGAGGCCAAGTATATATGGGAGTCTAAGTGCGAGTATGACAGATCATGGGTTCAATTCCAATTTTTCTCCAAGGAGTTTGAGACTCTACAGAACACCAAGGATCTCCAGACCATATGGCAACGTGCAGGGCTAGCAGAATACTTTGAGGCACCACTACCTAAACCGGATCTCCCCCGATGCTATTTTTTGGTCTCCACATTACAAGCTAATGAAGAAAAGGACAAACCAGGATCATTTGTTCTTCCTTCCTTGCTGGGCAACAACGAGTTAAAGAGGTTTGAACTTACTGTGGAGTTGGTGAGCGCTGCTTTGAATATGCACGGCACACATGTACCTTCTGAGAAGGATGCTCTTGTTCCTACTAACATGAAGGATAGGAAACTATTGAAGCTTAAAGACATGGCAGCACTCACACCAAACGTGTCCATCCCTCTCCGTATGTGCATGCAACATTTTGCTTTCCCCGGCCAAGACCGCTTCACACAACCACACAAAAGAATCTGGTTCGCTCTCTACTTAGCGGAGGCAGGTGCGTTACCAATTAAGCTGCCGGTATGGATTATAGATCAATTGTATGAAGCAAATAAAAGGTCTTCTAGGAAATTAGTGGTGAACGGTTGCTGTGCAATCACACGCATTATTTATCGGTGCCTAGCATATGATGTTCCCATTGAACATGCCTTAACTTGGGCACAATTACAAATGTTTAAGAAGCTCAAGACGTCCACACATCAATCCAAGCGCATGAGGGGTGCAATCCCTTGTGTCCAGACAAGGGAAGTGCTGACTACTCCTGAAGTATCACCACGAAGGGAGACCACTGTACCTCCCTTTACCATTAGGATACCCAGGTCTGGATCTGAAACTACGACACAAGCTACCCCTTCAGCTCCTCCTTCTCCATCTGAATTTGAATTTGCTACAACTGGAGATGCTGAAGGAATGGATCCTCAGGACTTCGAAGCATTCTTACAAAGTACACAACTCTCTGATGTAGAGTATTATTCAGATGCAGAAGAACAAGGCACATCTTCACAAAGAAGAAGAAAATCTACAGATGACCGCCATGTACATTGGAGTGACGCCCAGCAAGGTCAACAACAAGGACACCTAGAAGAAGAAGGAGCATATGAAGAAGAGACCACTGAAGCCCCAGCCTATACAGCAAAACTCCGAAGGCTGTATCAAATTATGGAATGAGTGCAATTGCAACAACTGCTCACCGAACAGAGCAGTAGAGTACTCATGACTCAGTCGTTGGAAGAAGCAGGAGTTGACTCAGAATATAGTGAAGGTCTCTTATTGATGGCAGAAACATATGGGGTAGTAGAAGCAGTGCGGACCGCCATTAGGAGGTCTCCAGTTCAATATGATCCACGAAGATTCCAGACACGACCACACTCAGGTAAGAATATCCAGATCCCCATTACAACGGCAGAAGGGCCAAATATTACATCCGAACCCATCAGGACAACCTCCCAAGCAATAGAAACTGCTAGCCAAGAGCACCCAGTCACCCATGAGGAATCCACCGAGCCACTACCACCCACACCCCCACCATCGCTACCTAGAGCAGAAACCGTGGAAATCACCTCGACCACTCAACCCACCGAACCCACCTTCATCTTTCGTACTCCCATCTCTAGTTCAACCCTATTCTCCACCTCTGATAACCCAATCTATGAAGCAACCCCCACCACTACACAATCCACCGAATCGCTCATAGAGCCTGCCCTAGGACAACCATCCCCCATGCCCTCAGCCATAGGTCATCCTGACCCTAGATCTATATTCATGGGTTTCCCTGCTACCACGCAACCCTTCATGCCCTCCTCAACTCTACAACATCAACCCCCGACCTCCATCTCTCCACTTCTCCAATCCCTCCATAACTTCCTTGCTAGAACTTTTCAACCCAGGTCTCAACCATTCCCTTTATTTTCAGCTCCCCACCCCACTTCTCATCTATTCACCACTTTCACACACACACCACCTACCATTCCAATGTATATGGTAGACCCCACACTTGCACCCACTCCTGAAAGTATGGACATTTCACCACCCACGGCACCTCCCCCTCCCCCCACGCTTCCACCTCCTCCCATTCCCCCTCCACCAATTTCACCCACACACACGTCTTCAATAGACACATCATTCACTCTTCCCCTTCCCCAATTCTCTTCCCATGCATCTTCCATTGTAAACACCACCCCCTCATCTATAGGAAATGCATTGGACACCATGCTAGCTTGTATATCAAACTTAAGGACAGATTACAATCAGCTCCAGCAACAGAATGAACGCCTGCAAGAGCACTCGGAGACACTACAACATAGACTTGCTGCACTAGTGGAGGAAAATGCTCGCCTCCACACACAATTCCAAACTCTCCAAGAGGCTCATAGCATATTGGAGGTACAATTACAGAAAACAGATCAGGAAGCAATACAAGTGGTAGAAGGTCATCTACGGACATAACTGGAATGCAATTCAAAGCTTCAGCGAAATATGGCCCTACTCAAGCGACATCTTGCTGCCACTCATGAAGAGAATCGACGCCTGCAATTACAAAATCAGGAGAACCTAGAAGCAGCTATCGAAAGCACACCTGGGGCACCCATCAGCCCATCAAAGTTTCAAGCAGTGACCCCTGACAATATCAAGATCATATTGGAAGACTATGCCATGCTGCTTGAAGCACATGACCTGCTATCAGAGGAACTAGGTCAACTGAAGCAGAAACACCAAAAAGAAACAACAGCAGCCTCTCAAACCACCTCCTCCGCGGCTTCACTTCTCACAGACTCAGAGGCCTTAAAAGATCTCCAGAAACAGGTCACCGAATTGCAAGCACGTCTACTACAATATGAGAGACCACCTTCCCCTCCAGAGGCTCCCACCGACGAAGAAGTAGTACAAATTCCTGTGGAATAGACATTTGAAGAAGAATACGACCCACAACCCTTCCCAGGAGGCCAACAAATGGAAGAAGCTCAGGACACATTCGAGGCACCACGGCCTCCATGGCTACGTCAAGTGGAGGAAATCGGGAGTTCTCACGAAGAGCGCATAGTAGTGCAAAATCAGGCCATGAGGGTCATAGAGGAAACTGTGCTACAATCTGCTTACTTCAAGAACCTATCATCGAGACGCCTTATCCTCTCATCTGAACTCCAATACAGGCCTTATTATATTATCCTGGCTGATTATAATGCAGAAATACAGAGTGTCACGGGTCACATTACCCGAAGACCTTCCTCCAGAGGCGCAAAAAGGCAAAATTCGTCAACCCACCTGGCGGCAGAAACTTCTAGAGACATATCCAGAAATGCTACGCACATGGAACAACGCGCCTTTACATCTCCTATACAATCCATGCTACGGTCCAGTTCCACGTCGCAGGTCTTGGAAGGCATTCAATATCAAAGTGCAGAACAACGCGCAATGCAAGGAATGGCTAAACTACCCGTACATTGTGCCACCACAGGGACCACCGTCGGTAGCATACATGATGGGAACAATTCGCCATTGGATGCCGCGATTGAAGCCCATGCCAGATGTAGCACCTCAGATGCTGCTTAAAATTTTAGATATGATGCAGGTAGTCCTGAAAACTTTTAGAAATGCAGCCACACCACAGGTACGTCTCCCGGGGTTTACCAATGGAAATTATGATTTGGTGTATGACATGAGCACCACCCCTAGTATTCGTGTGGCTTACGCCTGGCATGCACGCATCAAATACCTCCCTGCATGTTACAAACAGACCTTCGAAAAAATGTTCAGATCAGGTTTCTAGGAGTATCACTCGGAGATTTTCGCACCAAAGCCAACACACCTGCTCCATCTCTTTGCTAATACACAGAATCGCTTGAAATTCTAGATCTGGAATATATGAGTGTTGTCGAACACAAGGCAAGTTACAATTTCTGAAACTGACCTAGTTTTTCTATGGGCCTCACCTTGCAGGCTTGAAACGGAGGTCGAGATGGCTTCGAAACTTTGATCTAACAAAAACAAGTGATCTTAAAGGGATAACTCTCAAAAAAATTTTGAGGTCCTCTACCTTCACTCTATTTTCGTAGCAAATGTAGGTCATTTGTCAATCGTGTTTCCTCCACTCCTTGCTACGGACTCTTCATCGTCGGCTTCTCCACGAGCTCTCTATAGCCACACTAGCTCTGATACCGTGTCACGAGGAAGGAGATAAGGAAGAGAGCTCACACACACACACACTCTCACTCTCAAGGAGAAGCACACACACACAGATTGAGGCAAGGAAGAATTATCTTCTTCTTCTTCTATTACATAAAGGAATGTACAAGAATGACCTAAAAACAAGAATACAACAAGTGCAATATATAAAGATCAGTACATAAGAAAAAACCTAATGTCTGCGAATGAGTGAGCTGGCAAGGAACAAATATGCCATCACTCTCAGTAGATAAATCTAATAAAGCTCACTGAAGTATCCCTGACATATACCGATGTGACCACTATACATGTCAAAGAAACGAAAAATTGGTACGTGTCATCCTGCATCATCACATGTTGAGCTTGATATCTCAACATTAGGAACCTGCATGAATTGACTTTCAAGTGCAATTGTGTAGCTTAGATCAAGCCTTGTAATTGTGAGATATATCAAACTTATCACAATTTTCCTATGCATAGTGGAATTTTCCAATGCTTCACCTGATGTAGTATCCAACTTCAAATAATGATCTAGTGGCATAGAGATTGGCTTACAATCAATCATACCATACTTTTGCAGCATACTCAAGGCATATTGCCATTGTGACATCCAGATACCTATTTTTGTATGTATACACTCAATGCCCAAGAAATAGCCCAGCACACCAAGATTTGTCATGTTGAATTCCTAGATAAGAACTTGCTTTCACTCTTTAATGTTTTCTTCATTATCACCACCTACAATCAAGTCATCAACATAAATATACACAATTGTGATGCCATCATCACCCTTCCTTGCATATAGTGAACAATCTGTATCACACATTGAAAACCCAATGGTGGTTAAGTAATTAGAAATCCTTGTGTGCCATGCACGAGGAGCTTGCTTAATCCCATACAAAGCCTTTTGCAACTTGCAAACATATTCTAGATGCTTTGAATCTTCATATCCTTGTGGTTGTTCCATGTATACTTCTTCCTATAAACCACCATGTAGGAAATCATTCTTCACATCCATCTGATGCAAACTCCATCCTTTTGAAGTAGCTAATGCAACAAGTGTTCTAACAGTAGACATTTTAGCCATAGGTCTGAATGTTTCCTCATAATAAATGCAATATGGATGTGCATATCCTTTTGCTACCAATCGTGCTTTGTACCTGCTTATGCTACTATCAGCATTGTGCTTTACCTTGTAAACCCATTTGCAGCATATGGGTTTCTTTCCTTGGGGCAATGGTACTAGATTCCATGTATCATTTCTGTAAAGTGTAGCCATCTCCTCCTCAACCATTGCTTTTTCCCAATCTGCATTTCTAATTGCATCTTCAAAACAAGAGGGTTCAACATCTTCCTTTGTCATGTAGGCACAATGACGAGCCATGTAACTATCATGTGTCAATCGTTGCACTGAATTCAACATCCTCATAGATCTTCTTGGTCCTGGTTCACTTCTCCTTGTATCATTTACATGTGCCTTTCTTACGCCTAGAGTCTTCACAAAGGGCAATCCAAGTTCCTCATCAAGAATGTTTTCTGAACCGCCTAAATCTCCATCAATGTCTTCAAAACTTGCACATGTTTTACTACCAGCAGAATGCTTTTCTTTACCTTTCTTGGATGTATTTGATGAATTTGGTAGATTGAAATTTCCATGCAATCTTGCACTCCATGGATTTGGAACTATTGCTTGATGATTCATCTAGTCCACTCAAAACTTTAGATTCTACACTTGATTTTTTAGCATTTGCCATTTGATTCAAGATTAATTGCATCTTTGGCATCTGGATAGAAGCTTGAGATTTCATCAAATACATCTTTGCTCACCACCTATCGTGTGAGTGGGTTATAACATTTATATCCCTTTTGCTCACGGGACTATCTGATGAAGAGACATTTTTCTACTTTTGGATCAAGCTTCATCCTCAACTCATCTGGAACATGTACATATGCAATACAACCAAAAACTTTCATATGTGATAAGTTTGGCTTTTTACCTATGAACTTCTCTTTAGGTGTAACTTCATGCACGGTAGCAGTTGGAGTTTTGTTGATGATGTATATAGCCGTATGCATAGCTTCTACCCAATAACAATGAGGCATATTCTTCTCAGCCATCAAGGCTCTTTTTATTTCTACAATATGTCTAATTTTGTGTTCAGCAACACCATTCTATTATGGTTTGTACCTGCATGAAAACTAACATTGACTTCCATGACTTTTTAGAAAATTTTTTAACTCATTTGACATGTATTCACCTCGTCCATCAGATCTTAATGTCTGAATATACTTCCTTGTTTGCTTTTCCACCATAGCTTTATAATTTTGGAAGTGAATGAACACCTCACTCTTCTCTTTCATGAAATATACCCACACTTTGCGTGTGTGGTGATCAATGAAAGTAACATAGAACCTGCAACCACCCATAGATGTGGTCTTTACAGGACCCCAAACATCTATATGTACTATTTCAAGCACATTCTCACTAACATGCTTATCATGTGGAAATGATGCTCTTGACTGTTTACCAAATCGACATGTTGCACATACCTTTTGCATTTCTACAACTTTGAAATTTGTTAGTCCATTAACAATCTCCTTTGACTACATCAATTTCAGCCTTTGCAGATTTGTGTTGGAACATCTAGCTTACACTATGCTTGAGGTGGATTTGATCTACATCAAAGGCTATCGCGCCGAAAGAATATCCATTGGAGAGTTCTTTTTCATATGCTCATTTATCGTTTTTTTTTTGAGAGATTTTTGATGGCTCATTTACCATTGTAAAAGCCTTGAGATTTACGCATGTAAAGGTACAAATATAGAGCCCAAATCCCATGAATTTGTGGTGGTTGAAGTTGCATTCAATCAAGCAATCAATCACCTAAAAGTAGATCAATCAAGATCTTCACTTTTTCCTAGATTGTAGAAAAGTGAATTGATTCCCTCCAACAACCATTCCCACCTTCATTTCAATTCAAATTCAACTTGTAAAAGTCGTGGAACACTCCTAGAGTCTATATAAAGACTTGAAATCACTTGTACATTACATGGAAGCAATATACATACACTTGTGACCATGATTGTCTTGCTCCCTCAAATTTCTGCATCATCTTCTTCGCCAACAGTAATCTTGCAGAGGTTGCTGCTCTCTGCTCAGAGCTTCAAATGGAGTGCAAGATGACTCATTGGAAAGGTATAAGTGTCTAGTGTATGCCGGTAAATTTTCAAGCATTTGGTTTAGCAGATTTGGAGAAATATCAGTTTTTCTGGCTCAGGGTCAATCTCTACGTATTCCTGAAAAATAGGAAGTACCACCGGTGAATGTCGCATTCATTCCTATAGCATATTTTGCTTATTCCTTATACTTTTGTGCATTCCATATACTCAACCCTATGTGTATCACTCCCATAAAAGGATTTTTTCTAATTGTAATCATGCTTGTCGCTATGGGCATTTGAAGTTCATTGTCTCTTCCATAGATAGTAAGTTTTTTGAGCTAGTCGACCCGCAAACCTATCTGTTTTGTATCGACTCATTATCCTTGATGCTCCAAAGTACATCGTGTGTTTCTTTGCACTTATTGCATGCCTATAAGGTCTATTTGAGTCTCCATAAGCTCAAGGGCTGGTCTTGTGCCAGTTGGCTTGACCAAACTTCGTCGCCTCGAAACGCACTTTTCTACCTTCGACAAGCTTCTCCAAGTTCCTTCAGTGGTACCAGAGCTAGATCAAGATGGGTGACGGCTTTCCCTCAATGATCGAGAAGCTTGATCAACACAACTACGCGGCTTGGAAAATCAGAATGGAGGCCTATTTTCAAGGTAGAAATCTTTATGGAATTGTAGCAGGTGATGAAGCTATGCCTATTCCAAGATCCAAAGGAGGACCTACACAAGAGGAGACAGATAAGCTCATGCTTTGGTGCGCAAGGGATGCTCAAGCAAGGTCGTACATACTAAACTCTATCTTTGACTTTCTATTACCACATATTAGAGGATGCAAGACATCTCAAGACACTTGGGATGCCCTCGAGACTTTCTTTTCTGCTAGTACCAAAGAAAAAAAGAATCATCTTTGGAACGAGTTCACCCAAAATTAAGAAGACGCCAAAACAAACCATCACAGAGTTTGTTACCAAGGTCAAAGAGGTTGCATATCAGTTAGCATCCATTGAGAGCTGATTGAAGAAGAGTTCATCATGAGGCAAATTCTCAACGGCATTCGAAGTGATAAGCAATGGCAATCCTTCACGAAGGCTTATGATCTCATCATGGATGTGCAGACTCCAGACTTCAACATCTTTCTTGGACAACTCTTCAATCAAGAAGCCAACAATAGCATAAAGGAAGGTAACTCTTATCATGGTAATTCAACTAGTGCTCTATATGCAGATAAGAAGGATAAGAAGCAGAAAGGCAAGAAGAAGGAAGAAGATGAAGAAGAGACTTCCCAAGCCAACTTCGCAAGCAAGAGCAAGTGGAAAGGGAAGAAGAAAGGACCAAAGCAAGACAAAGCCAAAGGTCAGAATGTTCAACCTTGTGCCATATGCGATAAGACCAACCACACCACTCAGAATTGTTGGTTCAATGGGAAGACCGAGAAAGGAAGTGGAAGAGGTGGATATGGCAGCAATAGAGGCAGAGGTGGACACAACTTCAACAACAACAATAGAGGCTATAATAGAAGGGACTACAACAATTATTCAGAAGATCAACCACATGAAGACTCATTGCTTCTTATGAATCTAAGCCACAAAGAAGGTAAAGAAGATGATCATTTGTTCTACATAGATTCAGGATGTTCGAATCATGTTGCACGCAACATTGCTCTTCTATCTGATTTGGAAAGTCCAAAGCATAGACATGAAGTGCAAACAGGGGATGACACGAAGCACAATGTGGAGAAGGTTGGTAATGTCAAAGCTTCCAATGGCAGAACAAACATTCTAAGTAAGGTTCTCTATGTACCCACTATCACTAAAAACCTAATAAGTGTAGGCCAAATAGTTGAAAAAGGCTTGGAAGTTAGGTTCACCCAACATGGAGCTTTTGTGGAAGATCCATGTCAAGGCTTCAAGAAGATAGCTCGAGGTGAGAAGCATGGTAGGCTCTTTACTTTTGAAGTAGGAGAAACCAGGAACATAGCTCTATTCAACTTTGGGTCTCAAACCCTAAGTGAGCTTGAAGTGTGGCATAAGAGACTTGCTCATGTGAATGAAAGAACCTTGAAGGATATATGCAGGGATCAAAGTGTTCTAGGACTGCCGAACATATCAAAGAAACACATGATCAACAGGTGTGATGCATGTCAGATTGAGAAGGCACAAAGACAACCATTCAACCACAAAGGCTACATCCACAACAACTTATTGGACTTAGTACATACAGATGTATGGGGACCAAGTCAAGAACCTTCATTGGCAGGATCAAGGTATTATGTCTCATTTATTGACGACCATAGTAGATGGACTATTCTATACTTTATCAAGAGTAAGAATGAAGTGTTTGATTGCTTCAAGATAAAGAGTAAGAATGAAGTGTTTGATTGCTTCAAGAAGTATCTTGCACATGTGGAGAATCATACAGGTAGATCACTAAAGAAGCTCAGATCTGATGGAGGGGGAGAATACTTCTCCAAAGAGTTTGATGAGTTCTTGCAGGACAAAGGTATCAAAAGGGAAGTGACTACTAGGTACTCTCCTCAAGTAAATGGAATTGCAGAGAGAAGAAACAAGACATTGGTTGGATCAGCCCGAACAATGCTTGAAGAGAAGAAGTTGCCACATTATCTATGGGCAGAAGCTATTTCAACTGTTGTGTACCTTGTCAATCGACTACCATCCAAATCACTTCAAGGTATGACTCCTTATGAAGCATGGCATGGAAGAAAACCTAGTCTTGGACATTGCAAGGTTTTTGGTTGTTTAGCTTATGTTCATCTACCATCACAAATAAGAGGTAAGCTAGATGGAAGGGCAACAAAGGCACTGTTTATTGGATATGATTCAACTCAGATGGGTTACAGGTTCTTCAATCCTTCAACCAAGCAATTCACTACAAGTAGAGATGTTGTGTTTGAAGAACATAGGTCCTGGTATGATGAAGACAAACAAAAGGTAACACTACCATATGATCTTAATTCTAACTCTCATCAATTAGGAAGCAAGCATGATACACAGGTCCAGGATCCAAGAAGTGATACAGACAATGACTAAGATGAAAGAGAGAGGGATTACAAGCTATGGAAGTCAAGAGGCAAAGCAAAGATGCAAGAGGTTGCAAAATGCTCCAAACAAGCACCTAGAAGATCAGCAAGAGAGAAGAAACAACCAGAAAGGTATGGATATGATTCCACATTTGTTATGAAGCATTCAATATACTTGGCAAAAGACTCTATTTCAGAGGAACCCTCAACCTATGAAGAGTCAAAAGGAAACCCTAATTGGGAAAAGGCCATGAACGAAGAAATAGATGCATTGAAGGAGATGGACACTTGGGATTTAGCTCCAATGTCGCCGAGTCAAAAGGTAATTGGTTGCAGATGGGTATATAAAGTTAAAGAAAATTTAGATGGATCAATTTGCAGGTACAAGGCAAGATTAGTTGCCAAAGGATGCTCACAAACTCATGGTATAGACTATGAGGAAACATTCTCACCAGTTGCAAAGATGACTACAATCAGGACATTGATAAGTGTAGCTTCTACAAGGAATTGGAGACTCCTTCAACTTGATGTGAAAAATGCATTCTTAAATGGTTGGATAAGTGAAGAGGTATACATGTCACAACCACCAGGTTTTGAAAACCCTAATCATCCATCTTATGTTTGCAGACTTAAGAAAGCATTGTATGGATTGAAACAAGCTCCTAGATCTTGGAATTACAGGTTGGTTACATATCTTCAAGATCAAGGGTTCAAAGCTAGCAGCTCAGATCCTTCTCTATTCATCAAAAGAGATCACAATGAGGTTATCTATCTATGTGTATATGTAGATGATATTATTGTGACAGGTGATGATCTAAATGGCATTCAAAGGATCAAGAGACACATGCAAGAGGAGTTCAAAATCAGTGACCTAGGTGAGCTCACATATTTCCTAGGTATGCAGGTGATATACACAGATGAGGGAATGTATTTGACTCAAAGAAGATACATTCAGGATCTTCTTCTCAGGTTCAAAATGGAGAACACTAAACCTGTAGGTACACCTTTGGAGATGAATTATAAACTTAGTGTTTATGAAGGTGAGAAAATTGAAGACATTAAAGAGTATCAAAGCTTGGTAGGTAGCTTGATATATGCTACTCATACAAGGGCAGACATCTCATATAGTGTGGGAGTACTTAGTCAGTTCATGCACTCACCGAGAAGACCACACATGGATGCGGCTAAGAGAGTACTCAAGTATCTCAAAGGTACAATCAACGAAGGTATATTCTATCCTTACTCTTCAGATTTGGATATCATAATCTACTCAGATGCAGATTGGGTAGGAGCTAAGGATGATAGAAAAAGTACATCTGGTTACTTAGCATTTGTAGGTTTGAAGCTAGTGTCATGGAGTTCCAAGAAGCAACCAACAGTTGCTTTATCTTCAATTGAAGCAGAGTACAGAGGCTTGACCATAGCAACTCAAGAAGCAATATGGTTAAAAGCATTGTATACAGATTTGGGACTTGTGAGTTCCAAACCTCACATATTTGGAGATAATGTAAGTTCCATGCATCTAGCGGCAAATCCTATTTTTCATGCGAGAACCAAGCACATAGAAGTCCATTACCACTTCATAAGGGAGAAGCTCATGGCAAAGGAAATTGACATTTCTTTTGTTCCAACTGAAAAGCAAGTAGCAGATATGATGACGAAGGCACTTCATGGAATAAAGCTTTGTAGATTCAAAGCTATGGCAGGTATTCAACCTATCAAAGAATGAAGACTCAAGCATACTTTAGCTTGAGGGGGAGCTATTGGAACATCAAGCTTACACTATGCTTAAGGTGGATTTAATCTACATCAAAGGCTATCGCGTCAAAAGAATATCCGTTGGAGAGTTCTTTTTCATATGCTCATTTATTGTTTTTTTCTTTTTGAGAGATTTTTGATGGCTCATTTACCATTGTAAAAGCCTTGAGCTTTACACATGTAAAGGTACAAATGTAGAGCCCAAATCCCATGAATTTGTGGTGGTTGAAGTTGCATTCAATCAAGCAATCAATCACCTAAAAGTAGATCAATCAAGATCTTCACTTTTTCCTAGAATGTAGGAAAGTGAATTGATTCCCTCCAACAACCATTCCCACCTTCATTTGAATTCAAATTCAACTTGTAAAAGTAGTGGAACACTCCTAGAGTCTATATAAAGACTTGAAATCACTTGTACATTACATGGAAGCAATATACATACACTTGTGACCATCATTGTCTTGCCCCTTCAAATTTCTGCATCATCTTCTTCGCCAACAGTAATCTTGCAGAGGCTGCGGCTCTCTGCTCAGAGCTTCAAATTGAGTGCAAGATGACTCATTGGAAAGGTATGTGTCTAATTTATGCCTGTAAATTTTCAAAGCATTTGGTTCAGCAAATTTGGAGAAATCTCAGTTTTGTTGTCTCGGGGTCAATCTCTGTGTATTCCTGAAAATTAGGAAGTACCACCGGTGAATGTCGCATTCATTCCTATAGCATATTTTGCTTATTCCTTATACTTTTGTGCATTCCATACACTCAACCCTATGTGTATCACTCCCATAAAAGGATATTTTCTGATTGTAATCACGCTGGTCGCTATGGGCATTTGAAGTTCATTGTCTCTTCCATAGATAGTAAGTTTTTTTGAGCTAGTCGACCCGCGAACCTATCTGTTTTGTATCGACTCATTATCCTTGATGCTCCAAAGTACATAGTGTGTTTCTTTGCACTTATTGCATGCCTATAAGGTCTATTTGAGTCTCCATAAGCTCAAGGGCTGGTCTTGTGCCGGTTGGCTTGACCAAACTTCGTCGCCTCGAAACGCACTTTTCTACCTTCGACAAGCTTCTCCAAGTTCTTTCAATTTGCATGTCCAATTTGTTTGTGCGAGATCTGTATATCAGCAATAACTCTTGCAACTTTTGCAAACACGGCTACATTCATTTCAAGAATTTTCACATTTAAGGTGAACATCCTACCCACTAGTTTCCTTTGGCAACCAATTGTCCATCCTATTTGTACTCTGTTACATATAACCCATTAGCATTGAACCTAACTTGTAATCCTTGGTCAACCATTTATCCATTAGAGACCTGATTCTTTGTTATATTTGGAATATGCAACACATCAACAAGATGTTTTACCTTCTCATCCTCCATAGATAGTGCTATGTTTCCTATATGCTTGATAGGGTGTGATGTGTCATCACATGTTTCAACATATCTAGGAATTTACAATTTTTGCAAGCTACTAAACCATTTTTGCATGATTGTTCATGTGATTTAAAGCACCTAAATCAACATACCACACATTACCATTCGATTTTGAACCATCAACAGACATCATATTCATCATATGATGTTGAGCCATGAACAACTTCTCAAAATCATCTGCACTTGTGGATGCATAGTTATTTTCTTGCCTTTTGTTATTTCAATTCTTCAACCTGCAATCACGTTCAAAGTCTCCAGGGTTACCATAATTCTGGCATCCATTAGTGTCATTACGCGAATCATTTCTTTGGAAATTTCTATGACCTCTTTGGCTCCCCCTGCCTCGAAACTATCCTCGTCTTCTTGCATGATTCTATTGTTCACCTTGGTCTTGGTTATTATGTCCTCTTCCTCTTTTGAAGCCTCTACCTCGTCCTCTGCCAGAGTAGAATACCTACTCAGAACTGGGTTTTCCTTGGGAGTTTTAAGCCTTAACAAGATTCTTTTGTTCAATGATTAGCATGGATACCAAATCAAAAAAATTCGAAATATTTTCCCTGGTATGTATAGAAGTTGAACTGCTTATATGTAGCTCCTAAACTACAAAGCCACATTTCCACCTTATCATCATCATCTACATTCACACCAATAGATGCAAGTGACTCACATATGCTTTTGATTTTCAGGTTGTAGTCACTTACTGACATGCCCTTTTTCTCCAATGTATGCAGCTCATTCTTGAGTTGCAATTTTCGTGCCTTTGTATTGGTCTCATACAAAGTGACCAAACTATTTCAAGCCTCTTTCAGAGTCTTAAAATCCTCTATGTTTCCAATCATGCTATCTTGTATGCTAACAGATAGGCAATACATTACCTTTTGTGCTCCTTGATTCCATTCCCCATATGCTCGTAACTAGTCTGCACTATGATTCCTTGTCGGTAACTATGGAGCATTTTCATTCTCTCCTTTGATGTACTTCCACTAGCCTTTTCCCATCAACAAATTCATCATTTTGAATCTCCAAGCATGGAAGTTGTTCTTGTTGAGCTTATTGCTCATAAGCTAACGTATTCCATCTGTAGTTGCCATTTCTACAACAATACACAACACTACAAAACACAACAAGCAACACTTCTGCTTGAACACTGTTGCACTATGACGTGATAGTTCGATCTCAGAAAAACATATTTTTCGTGTATCAACAACGCATGGAATCCCTTGAAATTTTGGATCTCAAATATACAAGTGTTGCGGAACAGGATGCAAGTTAGAGTTTTGCAAACTCACCTAGTTTCTCTATGATCCCCACCTTGCGGGCTCAAAATGGAGGTTGAGATGGCTCTAAAATGACACCTTCTACCTCCAAGCTAATTTTGTTAGCAATGAGAGGCCATTTGTGAATCGTGCTTTCTCCATGACTTATCGCATACTCTTCACCATCGGCCTTCTCCACGAGCTCTCTACAGCCACACTGGCTCTGAAACCATGTGATGAGGAAGGAGCTAAGCAAGAGAGCTTACACACACACACACACTCTCTCTCTCACACAATCAAAGAGGAGCACACACAAAGATTGAGGAAAGGAAGAATGATCTTCTTCTTCTTCTTCTTCTTCTTCTTCTTCTTCTTCTTCTTCTTCTTCTTCTATTACATAAAAGGAATGTACAAGAAATGACCTAAAACAAGAATACAACAAGTGAAATATATAAAGAAGAGTACATAAGGATAATCTTAATCTCCACGAATAAGCGAGTTGGAAAGAAACAAATGTTCCATCACTCTTGGTAGATAAATCTAATAAAGCTTAATGAAGCATCCATGACATATACCAGCATGACCACTATACATGTCATAGAAATGAAAAAGTGATACGTGTCATCTTGGATCATCAAATGTTGAGCTTGATATCTTAACACATAGCACATCCCTCCATGTTGATTTGCATACCTTTTGAGTATGTCAAATTGTTCTCGAGCTTAGAGAGAGCCTAGTTCCATCGCTTACTCATCGAAACATAGATTCCCATAGGAATATGTAAGAGGCAGAATATTTATCTGCTAGGGATCATCTCACATCCATGGTCAATTAACAATTGAGGAGGATGTCCAATAACGACCTTGAAGGTGATTTCAGTAGGATTTATTTTGGATCGTAATGCCTCACAAAATTTATTCAGACAATCGCAAAAGGTGTCAATGCTAATTTGGATTGTTATGCACAAAAGCATTAGTATCATTGGCAAAAAGTCTCATGATCATCTGATCTTGACTGACAGGAAGGAAGAGGCCTTGAATAAAACCCAAGTGTGCTTGATGTTTAAGAAGACAACTAAGACCATCAGTCATGATGGCAAAGAGAAGGGAGGCCAATGGGCACCCTTCTCTGATTGAATGTTTTGATCTAATCACTTGAGAAAGTTGTCCATCAATGTTTATCTTAGTAGATGCACGTTTGAGCAATGTTGAGATCATCTTAATGATTTTTTGGACGTAGTCCAAGTAATATCGTTCGCAATTGCCTTCACCAAGATTTTATAACTGATTTGTAACATCATAATTGGATGCCGATTCTCAATTCTATTTTTGCTTCCTTTTTTGCAAATGAGCTTGATGATGCCCTCATTGAGACATACGGGAAGTGTACAAAAAAATATAGCCTTTTGCCACACCATACATAATGGATTAGCCACCATGTATTTCAAGGTCTTGAAAAACTCATTAGTAAGGCCATCCAACCTTGGGCTTTGCCATCAGGAAGGGAATCAATAACTTCAAAAATCTCAGCTTCTAAAATGGGAGCATCCAAAAGAGAGTTCACATATTGTGGGATTCTTTTGGCTCTGACACTAGAGATGGCAGCCATGCAATCGTGCTTGTTAGGAGAAAGAGGCATGGAAACCCCCAAAAGCTAGGTAAAGTAACTCACAATCAATGTATTATTTGCTTCATTTGTCCTACATTCAACCCCATCGATATCCATCATGAAAGGCATCTCTTCTTTGGATTTCTTCTTCTTGAGTAGGGGACACATCTCTTTAGTAGGTTTGTGCACCCTACCTACCCACCAATCTTTAAAGTATACTTGTAGATCCTTTCTTTGAAATTTTTTTTCGTATCTCATCATGCTTCTCATTTTAAGTATTGCAAGCAGCCTTTGTTGACTTCTACCTCTAAAGACCTCAACCTGTGATAAATATTTTCCCTTCTAGCATGACGAATGATTTGAAGATTCTTTTGATCCCTAACCAAGATGTGATGAGTCTACAGGACTGCCTTCCTCCAACTCCTTTCCGACAAGGAGCAAGAGGCAAATGCCCCATTCCAAGCAGTAAAAATCTTCTACTCGACTAAGGGGAAGGTGAATGTTGTTGAATTGGCATGAAATCAAGGGGCTTTCTTGATATTGGCAAATAGCTTGAAGGTACACACAATCAAGTAGTGATCATAGACAAAAAGATACATGCTTTGCAAAAGGGAATGGGGGCCCCACTTATTGATGATATTCTACGTGATATAGCTATATGTGCACAAACATTTCTTCAGCTCATTAAAGGATTTTTCACATTTGGTAATATTCGTAATGGCCCATAATATCCTTAATGTGGATAAACTTGTAGTAATATCTGTAATGGTCCATAAAGGCTTGTACCTCCTTAACATTCCTTGGCCTCAACAACTCTACTATGGCTCTTACTTTATCCTCCTCTGTTGATATTCCGTTCTTAGAAACAATATGACCTAATATCTTACCTTGACATACCATGAACACACAGTTCTTTGTTTTGGATTCAAATGCACTTGATATTCTCTACACTTGTTGAAGATCTGTTGGAGCTCTGGGATGTGTTGTCTTCTTTCATGGGAATGAGCATATATATCATCCACATATAGTTCTAAGCTCTTTCCTAAGAACTCTTTGAAGACATGAAAAATAAGCCTTTAGAATTTTGTAGATGCATTGGTGAGCCCAAATCGCATCACACGGAATGCAAAGCTTCCCCACTCAGTGGCAAAATCCCTTTTGTGTTGATCTTCTAGGGCAATGGCTACTTGGTTGTAACCTCAAAATCCATCAAGGAAGCTATAAACTAGATAGATAGATAGATAGATAGATAGATAGATAGATAGATAGATAGATAGATAGATAGATAGATAGATAGATAGATAGATAGATAGATAGATAGATAGATAGATAGATAGATAGATAGATAGATAGATAGATAGGTAGATAGATAGATGGATGGATGGATAGATAGATAGATAGATAGATAGATAGACAGAAAGATAGACATACATATAGATAGACAGACGGATAGATTGATAGATAGATAAACACCAATAGCATGCGATTCACCGACAAAAATTGATACTTACTCACAATCAAGATGCGTGGGAACCATTCTTTATGGAACCACTCATGAAAGGACTCTAGCGAGAGCCTAGGACCAAACAACTAACTCATGAGATAGGTTCTTTTAAGCTCTTCCTACCGTGCCACAATATCATCCCTTGGAAGGAAGATGACTCAAGGCATGATACTAAATAGCTCCAAAGATGCACTCAAAGTCTTATCGCCCAACGAAGGACCCACATTACTTACCACCAACGAAGGGGAAATCCCTACCATGAAGCAGACAAGAAAAACCCAAGAATCTAATATCGAACAACAAAGAACACTTACTTGAGGACCTAATACTGATCAACAATGATCGCCAAAGCCATCTTTGGACAAAGATGAAAGTAGACACACTTAAAAAGTCCTCTCTTTTAAAAGAGATTTGTAACCCCGCAATTTCCTTTCTCTTTTTTCTTTTTCTTCTATTTTCTTCTTTTCACCTTGAGTGAAGAAAAAACAAAAAAAAGAGAAAAGGCAAAAGAGAAAGAACAAAAACCCTATCAAACACTACTAAAAACACCAACAATAAAAAAACTAAAACAAAAACTAAAAACACGACCTAGCAATCGACGGCGACTTTTTGGATGGCTCCCGAACACGACTTTTTTTCATCTACTAACTGGCGACTTTTAGAATTGTACGTATAAATAGTTAAAATAGAATCGACATGACCCAATGTACTACCACTCAAGCCGAACATGACAACTGCATCGACAGGCATGAGCAGGCATAGCCTTTTGTTTGGTATGTGGAATCTGCATCATTCCATCATTGCTTATGCAAAGCAATGTAAAATTTAATGGGAATTCCATGGAACCCTCTAATCGCATGAAATTTGGCAAGCATACTCAAGGTGATTAGTAGTTCAAAAGAGCCTTATTCTCTGGTGTTGAAATTTTCATCTGAGCTCATCTCTGCCTTCGAGCATACTATCATGGTATCTACACAAACAATTTTGTCTTTTTGTGCCAAACATATATGCATGTTTCTATTTGCCAATACAAGTGGGTTGAAGTGTGCTACACATTTAGCAGAACTCAAAAAGGTCAATCTGTTCAACTTTTTGAGATAAAATCATTCTTTTGCATCGAGGTATTTTAGTCAGCGGCCATGGCTAAACGTAGTGATGTATTCCCTATGTTGGCTCTTGAGGATAAGTGGGATGGTACCATGGGCATATATGATGTTTCATCGGCATTGAAGATGATGATCTTCAAGTTCCTGTTCATGTTGTGGTTCCTACTGCACCTACTACAAAGAAACTTTGATAGGATGTTAGAGATATTTGAGCACATGCATTGATAGCTTTTGTCTATTAAACGTAGTATTATCCCTCGTATTCGCTCTTGCGAAATAGCAAAGGATGCTTGGGATACACTTGCCACTTTGTACCAGACTAGAAATGAAGCTCATGTTTCTTACCTCCGAAAATAGTTGGAGAGTGAGCTAATGAATGAAGGAAATTATATGGATAGCTTTTTCACAAAGATCAAAGATTTGAAGGAATAATTGATTTTTTGCTGATGATGTCTTGCGAGACAGTCCACTTGTGCAGACTGTTTTGAATGGTCTTCCGGATTCATATCAGAGTTTTGCTTCTACTCTTAAATTGATGATGAAAGGAAATCCAAATGTGTTAGCATTTGAGGAGTTAGTCTTTGTTTTGCTACAAGAAGATCACTCGAGGCCTCATTTGAGATGTGAGATTTGGGGCGTTTGCATCATTATTTGGGCATTTAGTTTATGCAAGTTGATGGCACAATAGCTTTGTGTCAAACAAAATATATTGACACATTATTGAAGCATTTTGGCCTTGAAGACCGTAAACCCATTGCCACTCCTATGGAATTAGGTTTAGGGTTGAGTCTTCATGATGCTAGAGCTCCATTGGATGTTGTTCTCTATCAGCAAGTTGTTGGATGCTTGATTTACCTATGCATTACTCAGCTAGATATTCAGTTTGTTGTCTCATAGATGAGCAGGTTTATGCGTTGCCCAGGAGTCAAGCATTGGTAGGCGATTAAGCACATCTTTCACTACTTGAGCAGTACCCAACTACTTGGATTGTTTTATCCCAAGGGGGGATCACTACCACTAGATTTACATGCTTTTTTTATTCTAACTGTGTTGGTTGCTATGACGCTCGTGTGTCCACTAGTGGTTTTTGCTTTATGCTTGGTAGCTCATGCATATCCTGGTTGAGCAAGAAGCAACCTACTATGGCCATTTCCAGTTGTGCGACTGAGTATAGGGTAGCTTTCACAGTGACTGTTGAGTGTGTATGGCTCAGATGCCTTATGGCTGATTTGGGTGTTGGTCAGTCTTCTGCCACCACCATCTTCACTGATAGTCAGAGTGCATTGGCAGTTGCAAGGAGGCTTGTGTTACATGCTCGCACTAAGCACATTGAGGTGCACTATCATTATGTCAAGGAGAGGTTCTCTACTGGAGGGATCAACTTGGCATATATGCCCATGCATGAGAACATTGTAGACCTTTTCACAAAGGTACTGCCTAGGCAAAAGTTTGAAAATTTTGGCAAAGCTTTGGGCTTACTTCCTTTTGTGGATTGATTCAACATACCTTGGCACTTCCTTATACATGAGTGCCAACTCCTTGTTCACTGCATCACTCCAAGGGGAGGATTCGTTGATATATTTGGGTGAACACCCTAGGACCACTGGGGCAGTATTTTCACTCTTTAGGAGGTTTTTTCCCTCGGTTTGTATATACATCTATAGCCCTGATGGGTTACTCATCTTTGTACATTTTAGTGGTAATACATTCAATATTGTGTGTTGTGCTCCAAGCTTCTTCTTCTTCCTTGTGCTGTTAGTGTGCTTCTGCACAACTCGAACTCCAATAGAAACTCTCATAATTTCTACTCTATTGAGAGTAATATCAAATCAGGTAAGCTTAGATGAGATGATCATGGAACAAAAAAAAGTGAGCACTTTAACATATTGTTTAGTTTGTTTTACTCATATAATGTTATTGGTCTTTTATTCATAAGGTTTATATGAAATGAAAATTCAACAAGTTATGATGTGAACCTTAGCTTGCTTTCCAGGGGATGCATTCCACGTGAAATATCAAAAAATCTCTTGCATGGAGGCACTTATGCAATATTTTATTCTTTTTAGGGTTGGGTACTTAGATATTCAATTAAATATGGATGTTTCAATGTCTAATTTTTAATTTGATGCCTGTCGTTGGGCCGAAAGAAGACATTGGGTGCAAGCATAATGTGATGCTGTCATGCACAAATTCAATGATAGGCATCGAGTTTGGGTAAAAAGTGATCCAATTATGCATGAACTTGATGGTTGGAAATGAACTTGTGCATAAAGCCATTAGACTATGCTTGATACTGATGCCATGCATCAAGGAAGCCTTTGATGATTATATAGTTTTATGCTCGAGGAAATGTTCCAAGTCTTCTTTCTGTTGTTGTGCGAAAACCTACAAAAGGAAAGAAATGGTTGAATGTCATTGATGAATGGCCACCTTCTTTCTTAAAGCACACATATTCAAAGAGAAAAGCATGAGAAATATAGGCTAAGCATATGGTGATTAATGTGATTCCATGTGATCGATCTCTAAAGAGCTTTTCAAATGCTTAGAATTCTAACATATTGTTTTGATTGTGTCTCAAAAAGTTGAACAGACTGACCCTATCGAGTTGTGCTAAATGTGTAGCACATCTGGAGCCACTTGTATTGGCAAATACAAACATGTATATATGTTTGACACAAAAAGATAAAATTGTTTGTGTAGATACCATGATAATATGCTCGAAGTCAGAGACGAGCTCAAATGAAAATTTCAACACCACAGAATAAAGCTCTTTTGAACTACTAATCACCTTGAGTATGCTTGCCAAATTTCATGCGATTAGAGGGTTGCATGGAATTCTCATCAAATTTTACATTGCTTTGCATAACCAATGATAGCAAACAAAAGGCTATGCCTGCTCATGCCTGTCGATGCAGTTATGTTCGGCTTGAGTGGTAGTACATTGGGTCATGTCGATTCTATTTTAACTATTTATACGTATAATTCTAAAAGTCGCCAGTTAGTAGATGAAAAAAAGTTGCGTTCGGGGGCTGTCCAAAAAGTCGCCGTCGATAGCTTTTCTCAAGGTCGCGTTTTCAGTTTTTGTTTTGGTTTTTTATTGTTGGTGTTTTTAGTAGTGTTCGATAGGTTAATCAGTATTATGTCCTCAAGTAAGTGTTCATTGTTGTTCGATATTAGATTCTTGGGTTTTTCTTGTTCGTTTCATGGAAGGGATTTCCCCCTCATTGGTGGTAAGTAATGTGGGTCCTTCATTGGACGAAAAGACTTTCAGTACATCTTTGGAGCTATTTGGTATCATGCCTTGAGTCACCTTCCTTCCAAGGGATGATATTGTGGCAGGGCATGAAGAGCTTAAAAGAACCTATCTCATGAGTCAATTGTTTGGTCCTAGGCTCTTGCTAGAGTCCTTTCATTAGTGATTCCATAAAGAATGGTTCCCACAAGGCTTGATTGTGAGTAAGTGTCCATTTTTTCTGGTGAATCACGTGCTATTGGTGTTCAAAAATGACGATATGGCCTTTGAAGCTTTACAAATTGGCACTTGGTAGGTTTGGAGGGCTACCTTGTGCCTCTTTCAATGTTTTCTTGATTTCATTCCAAATCGTTCTAAACCACTTTGTTATCCACTTTGGATCGAGCTCCCAAATTTACCCTTTTTCCTTCATGGATTCATAAGAGAAATTGTTTCACCCATTGGTTGCCCTAAGCCTCAAGGGGAGAGGTCAAGGGCCTCATATATGAAGGTGTGAAATACTCATTCAACACTAGGTAGCACCGTCAAGTTTGTGTCAAAGCAAATCTAAACAAAGATCTCCCCTCTAAAACTTCCATAGACATCAGAGAAGAGGAAACCATTGATCAAGAGATTATATACAAGAACTTGCCAGATGCTTGCTTTCACTATGGAATGCAACACCATATAATAAAAGAATTTCCTTCTAGATAGAAATCTACTAAGAACAAGCAAACCCCAAGAAAAGATAATGTAACAGGGAACAAAGTTGCTCCAAGGGCCCATAACATCTCAAAAGATCATCCATTTGAGGCTCAGAAGGTAAAGGAAACACAAGTCTTGGAAACAAACCCTGAAAGCTTGACACAAGTAAGACCAAGGAGGAAATGAAGCCCTAAAAGAATTATTGAGAAGGGCCCCTCTCACACCACTCCAAAAACAAACATCTTTTGTAACTTGGAAAAGGAAGTCAATGACATGGATTACCCAAGGGGGAATGAATCACAAAGACTATTGCAGTGAAGGAGAAAACCTTCAGGATTCCACCTACAAGGAAAGCAACCAAGAAGGAGACACCACTAGCAAAGATACAGGGTTCACCACCAACACATCGATAACTAGGATAATGAAATCTCGATAATTGGATCCATAGTCCTTGAAAGGATAACAAACTTGTTTTTGAGGAGGACTTCTTAGAAGGAAAAACAATCGAATCAAATACCATGGAAGAGCTCCCTTAAAGGGAAACTCCTATGTCAGGACCCACCTACATCGAGGAGAAATCTTGATGAGAAAAACATGAAAAAGAGGGACAAGGCCTCTCTCTGCAAAGAACACAACCTTCAATAATGATATTCGTGTCTCTCAATGTTAGAGGGATATGAAACCCCTCAAGAGCAACTATTATTCGCAAGTGGATCCATGATAAAAGCCTCAACCCGGAGTTCATCTGTCTTCAAGAGATCAACATTGATAGGGAGGACCTACGAAAGAGACTTGAATGTATTTCTTCCTTCCATGTGTGGCTCTCCACTGTGCACCCTAGGGGAAATGGTGGCTCGACCATCGATATCATTAGAAGTTGGCATGCTAGAATTGTGGATACCCTAGCAGACTAGAGCCATCAATGGGCTGGTGTTTCTCAGAGACTTCTGTCATCCATACACGTTTTTCAGATCATTCGGTGAACTACGCCTCCACTGGTGCTGTAGACTCGCCTTCTTGTTTCATGCATCATCTTCTTCTTCTTCTTCTTCTTCTTCTTCTTCTTCTTCTTCTTCTTCTTCTTCTTCTTCTTCTTCATCGTCTTCTTCTTCTTGGGAACGCTTCTGCTTCTTCTTCTTTTTTACGAACAAAAAATAGATAAATACCTTCACACGATGCCAAACACTAACTGACTATAACTGTCCATTAAAATTCTGATTCAGCAACCTCTGATTCACCAAGATCCGATTCAGAAAAATTCCGAATTAGCAGAATTATGATAGAACACTTTTTGACTTATCATCTTATCCTTCAACACTTGGCACTGCCTAGTGGGGAATTTTTGCAAAAAATTGAACTCGGATTCAAAATTCCTTGATTGTAAACAACTTTTCCAATGATCTATGAGGAACTTCTGCTTCTTTTTCAATTACCTATACAACTTGTACCAAATTCTGACATGCTTCAATTTGATCCTGTTTCTCTGCCAATCCTGTATCTGAAAGTAATTGTTGTTGATCTACCAATGTATCCAACTCTTGTTCAACACTTTTTTGCACCAATGTCTCTTTAAGTTCCTTAATCATCTGCAAATGTTCTTCATTCTCTACCTGATACTTTTCTATGACTTGAAGTAGTTCTTTTTCATGTACAGAAACAAAACCGTCTTGCAATTGCTCATAGGGAAATCGAATCAAAGTTTGTAGTCTATCCTTAACCACATTCCATACATCCTATACATACTTATGGATTTGTTGTTTGATCATGCCCATACCGGATTCTGACATTAAGATTGCATCAAGCTCAACTTCTTCATTGTTAAGAGTCTATCGCTCTAAAACTAACAATGGTTTCATCCTAGACTTAAGAACCACAATATCTATTTGCAAACTAGAATTCAGAGCTGAGAAAATTTTCATTTCAGTTTCTACCTTTTCTTGCATTTGCACTCAAACACCTACTATTGTCATGTTCCTCACTACTTATAATATCCCTACGCTGGTTTTGTTGTGCTAACTGTTCTTCTTGCTTGCATAAAAACTTAGAGACCTCTTCGAACTTCTTCTGCATTATTCCTACTTCTGAGCCTATTTCCCTCTGTGGTTGTTGATTCTGATCATTTGCCGATTTATAAAAAACTGTTTGTAACTAAGACTCTAATCTTCTTTTCTTTGAGAGTTTAAACGTCCTCCCAACCACCCTGGGCTGCTCCTCACTGTCCGAGATATGGATTAATGAGTCATAAAACACTAATCCCTTAGATGATTCACCGTTTAACTTTTGGGCATTAAATGCTCACTCCTCCGTATTGTAGCCAGGCTTATATAGATCACTATATACATCTTCGGGCTTCTCTATCTCGTTGGCAAACACCTGTACCTGTTTCTTAGCCGCTGTTGCATCCATTTGACCTGTAGTCTCCTTTGACCATACTTTCTCCTGCCTATCTACTTGTTGCACAAACTAAAACAGAGTAGCCAAGAATGCTGCCATTCTACTATTAACTAGTGTTTTGCATCTATCTCCGGCAAACATCTCAGTGTGCATTCACTCGTATAGCTAATGTGCCCAACTAACTCTCCCATTTACTTCTGCATATGCTAAAGGAGAGAAATTCTCCTTTGACATATACTTATACTTAACAATAAAACACAAACATTCTAAGTACCACTTTAATTGCTTGCGCCTTGCAAATGTCGCATTCTTTATCATGTAGTATTGTCTACCACCCTCTCGTGGTCCAAAATCCTTTTTTAATATCTCCTCTGAACACTTAGGAACTACAACATCCTTATAGAATCTAGTATTTCAGACACCTAGCACACGATACTCTTATTATTTGGAATCATAGATTTCGATTCCTAGGTTTATAGCTCCTTCCATATCATTGAGGACAATGATCTTTAGAAGGGGGAGAGAGTGTTATATTCCAGAGATGTCCATGCTTGGAGGAACGAGAAGTTCCTTGCTCGGGGGATAGCCAAGGCCAAAAGCCAAGGAGTTCAAATGTATTACCTACTCATGATGGCTAGATGAGTAGAGGAACCTTAGAGAGAGATCTAGATGGTGACTAGGAAAGGGCTATAAATAGGCTGGGAGGTGAGTCCCACGTAGGTCATTTTCCACTTCTCACAAGAGAGGGAAGGGGGGAGCACAATTATTGATGATATTCTATGAGATATAGCTCTTATCGAGTTTTGCTTTTAGCAAGTGAGCACCAACTTGGAGGTTTGGCCAAGAGAAACCAACAACATCCTTGATCTCCACCAGATCAAGGTGTAACTTGACTAAGTCCCAAACTTTCTTCCCTAGCCCATCAATCACCCGTTCCTTGCTCCCCCATTTGTCAGAAAGGACCTCCACCATATTAAAGTCCCCGCAAAGAACCACGTTGAGGGGTAGAGAATCCAATGATTACCAAGTGGAAATTCTTTTCGAATCGATATTGGGAGCATACAAGGAGATGATGGAAAATTGTAGAGGGTCCCCAAATGAAACCCCCATCGATAGTTTGAGTCAGTAAGAGAATTCACCATACTAGTGTGCTAACTTATACTGATCCCGATAGCCATGCCACCATTACCCCTTGGGTGTGTGGTGGAGAGCTAGACATGGGATGAGGAAATACTTAAGTCTCTTTTGGAGTTCCTCCCTATTGATTTTGATCTCTTGGAGACATATGAAGTGTGGGTTTATGTTTTTATCGTGGATCCACTAGTAGATCACAATCGCTCTTGAGCATTTGATAGCCCTCTAACATTGAGAGACATGAAAATCATTGTTGGAGGTTCAGATATTTGCATCCTTATCCCTCTTTTTCTTGTTTCTCTCCTCGACTTTCTCTTTGAGGTAGAGGGATCCTAGCATAGGAGTTTCCCATTAAGGGGGCTCTTCCACAGTATTTCAGTAGGTTGTTTTCCTTTGTGAGAAGCCTTATTAAAAAATGAATCTGTTATCCTCTCTTGGATTCTAGACCCAATTATCCAGCTTTCACTATCCTGGCTAGCTTTGTTTGTGGTGGTGAGCCCAACCTCATTGCTAGTGGTGTTTCCTTCTTGGTTGCTTTCCTTGCCATTGGAAACATCAATTTTTTTCCCCCTTGCTACGATAGTCTTTGTGATTCATTCCCCCTAGGTAATCCAATTCACTGAACTCCTTTTCCAAGTTGTAGAAGAAGTTCATTTCTTGAGCCATGTGAGAAGGTCTCTTCAAAATAGTACCTTTAGGGCTTCTTCTCCTCCTTTGTCTTACTTCTGTGAAGCCATCAGGGTTCATTTCCAATACTTGTGTTGGCTCTTTTTTAGCCTCCTGCAAATGATCTACTGATACATTTTGGGCCCTAGCCGCCATAGCAAGTGGCATATATGCTGACAAAAATCTTGGATGGAACAAAGTTAAAAAGGTTTAAAGAGATGGCAGGTATAAAGAAGGTGCACATAATCACAATTGATGATTGAGGGGGAGTTGTTGGAGCAAGAAAATCATCAATGGATGATTACATGAAGTCTAGGAATGAAGAAGTGAAGAAAAGAGTCAAGCTCAAAGCATGAAATTAAGTGAAGAATAAGGAAGAAATGTTCTATACATTCATGTATATTAGCTTTGGAAAAATACTTCAAAAATACTTTGATATAGTGACTAGTTCATACTCATATGTATATATACACTCATGTATATTCATGACATAGAAGAGAGATGAAGAATAGATGAGAATATAGTCAATAGAATTCAAGTTTTTTCTAAGTGATAGATGTGTAGAGAGTTTTCTCGTTAGAATAGCTAGTCTCTCCTAGAATTCTCTCAGCCTGATCATGTGGATCAAGAATTTTTTTGTACACATCTAATTCAGAAGCTAATCAAACTATGACCAAAGTTTGATGATCTAATTCTCTTTAGGTTGTGTGTATGACAAGTAGGAACATTCATATATAGAAGTCTGTAAGTGGTCCTCAGAGTCGTGCATTTTGCTGCTCAAAGATTTGCTTGGATCTTAGTATTCAGTGTAAATTTTTTTTATGTTTAAGCATTCAAAATTTAATTTAGAAGATAAGGAAGCTTTGGCCAAAATCATTTAGCAAAAAGGGGTTATATTTTGAGAGAAATCAACTTAAGAAAGTTGACCATGTCAAAGTCATCATTTTTGGAAGGCAGTTTCTGACATAGGTTTGATCTAAGTGATCAAATTAGAAATCTAATGGTTATTTTGAAGAATTAATTATCATTATGGTTGCAAAAAGGTAGTATGAATATGTGTGCATCATTTGAATGATTAAAATCGAAGTCATCTGCAGAAGGAAACTTCATACACAGAAGTATTTCTTAATGAACTTGAAAGATAATGTAATGTTTGTGTAAAGCTTGATTTATTCTTGATATAGAAAAGTTCTTAATCAAGATAGATCATACATTTGAAGAATTAAAGGTATCCAACAATCATCAGTGAATGACACATAGTACCTTGAGCCTAAAATTGAAGGGCCCTTGCTCGGTCCCCACACATCTGTGTAAAGAAGTTCCAAATAATCCTCATGCATATAGCCTTTCTTTGTAAAGGGTAACCTGTGTGATTTACCAAACTGACAAGCACCACATTTATAGATCATGTGTTGCTTGGATATATTAGGTATCCCAAGTACATAGTGATCTCTACATATTTGCTCAAGGTTCTCTCACCAATGTGCCCTAATCTTTTGTGCCAAACCTCCAACTTAGACAATGTTTTATCCTTGTATTTATAAAGTGAAATGTTTCTATGTCCTCAAACTCAAATGTAAATAATCTACTTTTTTTTCTCCCTTGTCAATTCTCTTGAATCCATGTTGGGGGTCCTCCAGAAAAGCTCCATATTTGTTGAACATAACCTTCAAACCCTTTTCCACTATCTGTCCAACACTCATCAAATTCTTTGTGATAGTAGGTACATAAAGAACCCTGCTCAACACTTTTTCTCTTCCCATTAGAAATTTTGACATTTCCTACCTTGACCACATAATGCTTGGTGTCATCACCTGTTTGCACTTGGTGCTTTCCCTTGGGATCCTCAAGATAAAAAAGGAGAGCTACATTGCCTACTAGATGGTTTGAACAACCTAAGTCAATATAGAAGAGGTGTTCATCATTCATACCTTGTTTTGAATTCATGTTCATAATGAGAAGAGAATCCTCTTGATCCTGTGATAAATTTTTGAATTCGTTTCTTGATTTGTATCCTCCTTGATAATTGTTGTTGTAATTGTTGTTGTAGCCATGGTTCTAGCCTTGATTATGGTTGAATCTTCCTCTTGATTGTAAGTAGCCACCTCTTTGAAATCCTCTTCCTCTCTGATTCTTGAAGTGCTTATAGCACTCATCTGTTGTGTGATTAGATAGTCCACATATATTGCATGGGGAAGAGTTGAAAGGTCTTCCCCTACCTTCCTTACCGCCTCTTCCCCTTCCTCTTCAGTTCCTACCTCTCCCTACATAGTTAGCTTGAGAAGTAGTACCTTCATCTTCAACCTTTTTTCTCTTTCCTTTATCCTTAGACTTTCCTTTATCTGTATAGAAGGCAGAAGAATTGTTACCTCTTGATGGTTCTCCATTTTTGTTGAGCTTGGCTTCATGGGTAAAGAGTTGTCCCATGAGTGTGGTAAGATCTAGAATTTGCATGTCCATGTAGAGGTCCATAGTAGTTGTGAAAGCTTCCCACTTATCATCTCCCTTGATGCCATTGATTATCTGTCACATACTCGCAAACATTCTGCTTGGGTTGCTTCCTTTGAGTGGTAAACTCAATCCATAATTGATTTTTTCTAGCTCTTGTATTGGAAGAAAAATATGAAGATAATGTATCCCAAGTCTCTTGGGAAGTTTTACAATTCCTAATGTGAGGAAGAAGGAAGCTAGAAATAGAGTTATGTAGATATGACCTTGCTAAAGCATCTTTGCCACACCATGAGTTGAGTCTTTCAAGCTCTTCTCTTGTAGGTTGACCGTTGCTCCTGAATATGGGCATCTCCTCATCTCCCAATATGTATCCATAGAGACTCATTTCTTGTAGATAGATCTTCATTATCAAGGACCATTATGGATAATTTTTTGTGTCCATTTTTTCAATAAAAGAAGGGAAACCATCTCCCATTTTACCTTAAGTTTCTCTAATACCACTATTGGAAGAGATGGATGGATATCTCAAGGATGTGAGGTGGTATAGCTAAAACCTGCTTTGTACCTACCCTATTTTCTTCAAAGTTATGTACTAGGCCCTTTTGCTTGCAACTGAAACCAAAAAAGTACCTATGTACTTTGGAGTTGATCCATCAAACAATTTGATCAAAACGGACTACTTCACAATTAGCTAGTCTCACAAAACTTCCTATTTTGGTGTGCTGGTTCTTTTGCTCAATGCTCATAGTACAATAGCAATTGATTAAATTCCTTTTCAGGGAATCAAATTAGCTAAGATAGCTAATGATTGCAACTAGAATCATCTAAAATAATAAACTATGCATTGAGAAATCAATTTAGAAATTCAAGGCTTACCCACGATTTTTTAGGGATCGAACAGTAGATGACCAATGAGCAGTTTGATGGTGATTTCTCCTAAATGGCTGAAGCAAATACCTTGAAATTTTGATAGCATAAACTAGACTTCAAGTTGGTTCCAACAAGTTATAGCGCATGCCAAATGGTTGAGAAAGCATTGAGATATGGTCATGCAAAGTTCACCGTTCTGAGTAGTGATAGTAGAGAAGTAGACAGAGATGATCAATGTGATATATGTATTATAAAACATGATTGTACAAGAACATTGGCATTCTAATGATGCTCAATGATAGTGATCTAAGTGAATGATGTAAGCCACTTAGTTCCTACAAATGATCAAGGAGAAGTCACAGAATGAGGCACCATAGTCGTGAGATTTACAAAGCCTCTCTTTTATAAGAGTTCTCTTTGAAGTTTGAATTTGAATTCAAGTTTTGGCTCCCACTAAAAAGTGATTCCTTTGATCTAGGACATATTCTCTCATTGAACTCATAGCTAATATGCTTCTCCTAACTCCATGAAAGTTTGGCTTTATAAGATTCTCTCAAGTAAAACAACTTTTACAATGGTTAATGATCAAACAATTACAAGCTAGGATTCATATGACCCATCCAATGCTTCCACATATTGCTTTCCATGCCAAGCCAAATGTAAAGGCTTGTATATTGCACCAACATGGTCAACTTGAGAAAACTTTCTATTTTGATAAGATAATCTCTAGTATTTTACTCAGTGCTCCTTCTCTGGTAAACAATTGACCAAAGAGATCTTAATGCAAGATAATTAGGAAGCAAAGCAACCTATTAAAAGTTATTTCAATGAAAAAGATTGAGTATATTGAGAGAAATCAATGTAACAAATCACCTATGTAATCTTGACTTTTTAGAAAGCAGTAGAAGTAATTACATACTCAAATTGTGAAGACTCTTTCTCACAATTAAAAGATCTAAATGTGATCAAACTTTGTGATCTGAAAGTATACTTAGAGTGCTACAAATACTAAGTTAAATCATTGAAAAAGATGAACCTTGCTTAGAGAAATCATTTTTGCAATTTGACTAAAAACTGAGATCACTGATAGTGAACAATACACTCACATAGACTTGAAGTTATGGCAACAAATATGTACAAAATCAAATGTATGTTGCATGCAAACTATAGTACACTTACTCATACATGTACGAGCTATGAGATCATACTCAAATCTAACAAGAAGCTCTGCTAAGGAGAGTGTTTTTTGTGATTAGATAAGTCACACATATATAGTGTGTCTTGGAGCCATATTTTGAATTTGACTTCATGCTTACCTAAAACACTTTTCCTAAATTCTAGTGATAGATTCTATGACAAACTTGTGGGGTTCTTTGCCTAACATCAAGTGGCTTCAACCACTTTTGATTCTTTTACTTTTACAATGGGTGAATACTCATGAAACTACAAGAGTGATTTCACAACAAAAGTCTTCATCACCTCAAGTATTTTCTTCATGATCTTGTCAAACCATCACATAGGCTTGCCACGAACTTGCTCCAACAATCACTGCTTTCAGCAGTGGCCACTGACTAAAATGCCTTGATGCAAAAAATTGATTGTATGTCAAAAAGTTGAACAAAACTACCATGTTAAGTTCTACTAAACTTGTAGGAAAATTTGAGATGCTTACACTGGCAAATCGAAACCTATATATATGTTTGGCACAAAATGATGAAATAGCTTGCACAAGCACTATGATAGTGTGTTCAGAGGTCAAAAGGAGCTTAGATCATGATTTCAACACACACAAAAAAGTTGTTTTGATTTCCTAATCACCTAAGTATGCTCACCAAATTTCATACGATTCTAAGACTATGACCAAAGAGGCATTGATGACACCCTAGATGAAGCGGGGACCTGCTCTGATATTGATTGTTGGAGTTTGAGGTCTACAAAAGCACACGAATAACACAAGGAAGAAGAACAAGAAGAAACTTGGAGCACAACACACAATACTGAATGTATTACCACTAGAATTTACAAAGTTAAGTAACTCATTAGGGCAATAGGCATATATACAAGCTAAGGGGAAAAAAACCTCCTACAGAGGGAAAAAAGTGCCCCAACAGTCCTAGTGTGTTCACACATCACTACCTAAATATATCAACAACCTCCTCATTGGACAGGACTCTCATCACCCTCAGGGTCATAGATGGCACAATGGCAATGGCCTTGAGAAAATTCCAAGATTAAAGAACGATGTGGATTTTCATGTCACCCTCAATAGGAAGTGGTGTCTTGATTGGGTATGTTGGAGGTGGGACTTTAAGTTCTAGTCCCTTTGGCATCCCTCATCGAGATAAAAAAGTCTATGCTTATGTGAGAAATCCTACACCACGAAATGTGGACCAATGTAAAAGCTAACTTGTTGGGTCCCCCACCCCATGGTTCAAACGATGTCTTTGTGGCATGGAAGAATTGGGACACCTCTTCTATTCATTTCCATTATCAATATCGGTCTCACAAGCCCTTGAGAGAATCATGTTGTTACAAGGACAACCAAGCTTTGTTGGGTGAGGCAATCAGATGTTCCTCAGCATTGTGGAATGCTATTAGAGGGGAGACCCTATGGAAAATATGGAAAGAGAGGTGTGCAGTCAACTTTGGAAACCCTCCTAAAGAATGGTTGATCAAAAAATCTATTTTCCTTTTAATTTCAAATTATAAGAAACCCCCACCCTTTTAACATCATAGAGTGTTCTTCCTTGAGAGGAAAAAGATCAAAACCAAGTGGTCCCCACATGAGGGTGATGAGAAGGTTATCGACCTTCTTTGTAAATTTCTCTAGTAATCTATAAGCAGCCCCTATAAATTTCTATGTCGGTCATCGTCTTAGAAATTGTACAAAGGTCTGTCATAATTGAACAAGCTACTAGAGATAATGATGCAACTAAAACCTATAACAAAACCTCACAAACTACACAAAACCAAAATGCATAATAGCTCTCTCTCTCTCACACACAAACAAATTGGATGAGAGGAATGAAGTGAGGAAGAGAATATGACCAAAAACTAAAAAAATCAACAAAGATGGAGATGGAGGTGGGAGATGGTGAGGATGATGATGGTGATGATGAAAGTAAGAAAAAATAATGAGAAGTAAGGAAATTACCTATGACTCTAATGTCACAACTCTACGTCTTAGCATCACATGCTCGACCTTGATGTTCGAGGAGATGGTGGGTACCTTCTAGAGATGAGATGTTGCTGCAAATTCGTGCTTCACACCAGCCAAAACGGAGTTGAGGAGTGTAAAGTAGACCTCTTGAGCTTTCCAAGAAGCACAAATAATCACCCAAGTACTTTGGAAGATGATCCTCAAATCATTGGATCAAGCCATATAACTTGGACTTTTCACTATGAACCAAAACTTACTATTTTGATCACAACACCTACTCAGAGAAATGAAAAATTCTCTTTGTTTGCTAACAATTGAACAAAATCATTTTGGGCATATCTAGTTAACTTGGGTAGCTAAAGTTTGCAAGTCATTGCACTTGAAATGATCAACTATGCTTAGAGTCTATCCCGACATTCTCGGGAGTTAACAATATGCAAAACAGAGTATAATGTTTTGCACATAAGTCGAGAATTGTTGAGGCAATAAGAATGAAATCTTGTAGCATACAAGTAGACTATCCAATGAATCTATAATAACTTAAAGCACTACAAATGATCAAGTATTTACTAAGAAATAGATTAGAGAAGTTCACTATTCTGAGTGGTACATGACAAAGAAGAGAAAATGGGATATGCTCAAAATGTATGTATTAATGTACATAAATTACATTGACATTGGCAATGAATGATTATACAATGTGAAGGCAATGGTAGAGCTATAGTGTGATCTCAAATCCACTTCAAATCCCTCTTAATATATCTCCAAATCGGGTTGCACCAGGCTGCATTGGGCTGCATATCCATGCGACTAGATAGTCCTCTTTTATAGCCTTTTTATTGGAGCCAAGATTTAAATCTTTACCTAAAAGTTTTCCAAAGTTCTAGGACTTTATTTGCCATAAATTCTCACCAAATAGTTCATGGAGAGATTATCCTAAGAACTTGTGATTGGAAGTGATTCTATGTATGTACTTTTACAAGGAGCAAAACTTAATGTTTTACAAGAGATCATTCATGTGGTAATACATGAATGCAGTGAAGGGCTTTGGTGTGCAGAACAAGAGGAGGAAGGAGGAGATGGAGGGAGAGAGAAGAGAGGAGAGACGCGCGGATATGCGTGGGGGCCTCGAAACCCACATAATGATCTCTCTTGAGGCAATGCTCTATATATGATGTATATATATGAATATGGGGTAAGGTCACATGACCCTTACATCCCCAACAATCTCCCACTTAAGGGTCAATGTGACCATAAGTGGTAACATATACAAAGAATGATGTAGGACTATACAATAATGTACAGGAAGAGTCCGGATCTCAACCCATACCAATCAACCTACACCAACTGCCTCGAACAAGGTGTATCCATGCACCTCAAACTTCTCTAGACTCATATCGACAAGAGTCGAGCTCACATATGACTGATGCAAGAACTCATGAAGTTCCTGCAAAGCTCCCACTCGCTCCATGCCTATGTCAATCATCGAACGACTGACAACTCCAAGTGCAAATGCTCCAATAGCAACTGCAATGTCTGGTCTTGAGCATAACAACTCGTACATCAGACTCCCGAACGCTGACGAAACATGTGCTATCCTGGCTAACCTAAGTATGTCAGCTATGCCTGTATCCAAGGCATCCAAAGTACCATCATCAAGACCAACATGTCCTGACATATCTGTGTCAACATCTGGCATGAGCGAATCCAAGAATGACTGCATAACTGCTGACTCCTCAACATCCAAATCAGCCATCCCATCAACTAAGGATGTATCTAGCTGTGCATCCTGAGAGCTATTATGCTCTACCATACACTGTATACCATGAGAGCTATCCTGCTCTACCACACCAAGTGTATCATCATGCTCCGCATGAGCTAACTGCACAACATCAACACCAAGGTCAAACTGATGATCTAACTCTAACTGAGTATCATCACAATACTCTACATGAGCATCCATATCATGCTCTAAAGCATCCAACTGATCATCCGAAGTGTGCTCTACATGAGCATCCATATGATCAACAAAATCATGCTCTATATAAGCATCATGAGCATCCAAAACATGCTCTACATGTGCATCCATCTGAGCATCTGAATCCTGCCATACATGTGCATCATGAATGTCAATAGACATATGTGTAGGTAGACAAAATGAGACATGACGAGTCTCACATCGCACATAAGGCTGAACTCCCACTGAGACGAGACTCTCTCACATGAAGTACCTGTAGTGGATACATGTGCCTAATCCTAGCACCTCTGACAAGCATAAGCTGTCCCAACTGCAACTGAAAATGATGCTCACCAAGGAATGCATAACATCTGCTCTCCTGTAACTGGCTAACTGAAATCAAGCTCATAGGGAATGAAGGCACATAACGTACATGTCTGAGTATAAGTGATACTCCACTAGGTAGCATAATGCATATATCTCCTGCACCCTCAATGTCATATGTCGTACCATCAGGCATGTGCACACATCCACGACTCTCACTTGAGAATCGACAAAACCACTCACGATGTGGAGTAACATGAAAACTGGCTAATGCATCAAGTAACCAAGCCATATGTGTGCTATCCAATGAACAAGAGGAATCCTGAGATGAACCATAGGAGAAAGTGATATCACCATCACTAGCATAATCAACTGTCATAGACTCTCCTGAAACCACTACCTGACCTGCATCACATGCATGTCTTTGACGTCGTCGTCGCATCCGCCTGAAGCAACGTCGTCGAGTATGGCCCTCATGACCACAATGCCAACATCGAAGTCGTCGATGTGATCTATGTCTCACATGAGTCAATGGACTCGCATACATGTCATGTAGTCTCTGCCATAATGCACTACTCGTCTCCTCATACATAACAGACTCATATATAGAATCCACAAGTTGTAATTGGATAGTGGAGCTGGCCAATGCATCCATATTCATCCATACGTGGTCGGGCATGTCACGAGGCCTCTGTGCATCTCTATGCACATACATGTGTAACCCTGCACGAACCAATGTATGCCACATCTAAGCTTTCCATCTCGGAAAGTCAGTACCATCGAATCGAGAAAACACCATGCTGACAATCCAAGACTAGCAATGTAACAAGAGATTGGAACAATACTCTATCCTCAATAGGATCACACCTGCATATCCATATGCATAACTCACATCACAAATGTCTCGATGGAGAAAGAACCATGTGAACCACCTGTCACATAACCATGCATCTACCATGCATATAGAACCATGAGCATAAGTCCTGCTCACCAACTCTCCAAAGTGACCAAATAGATGTGGAAGAATCCTGGGAAAAATTCGACAGAGTATCCCCTGAAAACTGAGCAATCAAACAAGATAACCAATCACCAAAGAACAATGAATAATCTGTCACCACCTGTCACTGATATAAATCAAGAAGATAATGGCAACTACATGTGCCAAAAAACTAATGGCAATACACGCCAATACAATGGCAATACAACTCCCACTCAAGAATAAATCCTGCAAGATGGTCCAACCTATCACAAACAACCTATGACCAAGTCCAAGTGAATGGAGATAAACAATGATCCAAAGCTATCGCAAAAGCTTCAAGATCCACTAGAGCTCCTTTCTAGCATAAAAGCCGGTGAAATTTCGGCAGCATCTCCTCTGTAAAATGGACTCTAAAACCAAAATAACCATGTGGGAATCACCATCCACATATGCCAAGAATCACACTGGCAAATATATATCAATCAATGACCAAATGCTAATAATGGTGACAAACGAATGTGTAACTGAGGCTCCAATCTGGATCATGTACCTGCAAAGAAAACAAAAGATACAAGTACCAAACAAGATCCAAAATCAACTCTCATAAAAGTATGTGCAACCGGCAAGTAAATCCATAACCAAGTGGCATAAGCAAGATATAGACCACAATGCCACTATACATCCATGATCAAACTCATGATGACATAAACCTCAAAGAAGAGTATACCACAATGTCATCTTACATGCCAAACACGTGACAAGATCATGCTCTACTCTCATATGGAGGAGCTACCACAGTGATCATACATGTACAATGCCTTGAAGCTCTAAAAAATAAGAGCTTGCACACCAAAAATTCTCTCTCGAAGAAGTTCCAAAGCAAATTCAACCTCCAAGTGTAATTAGGGTTGTTTGGGCAAAACTGTATTGCTCTGTGTTTTGCTGTTTCAGAGGTGATAACCTCTGAATCTGAACTTTTGGTCTTCAGCAAACTTGAAGATCCACTTCTTGGCTACGTAACGACATAAAGAACACCTCAATCGGAGGTGTATAGCTCAAGATATGCTCAAAACAAGCACCTGCTGTCAATTTCACTTTCACTTGCAACAGTACTGCTCTGTATTCTGCAATTTCGGCAACCTAAATCTCAGAATCTGGATCTGAGTTCTTCTACAAAGTTGTAGCTATCTTTTCAACCTACGAGCAGCAAGTTGAATCATCGCATTCCGAGCTGTAGAACTCAAGTTATGACAAAAAAACCGAACTGCTGTTCTACTCAATGTAGATTCGCCTTCTATAATTCTCTGCGTTTTTCGAATTTTCAGCACTTCAAAAGTCTGAACCAGATTCTGCGCCCTTCTATGAAGTTGTAGCTCTCTGTGTTAGCTACGCACAAAACTTTAAAACGCGTCAATCCGAGCTTCTTAGCTCGAGTTATGACCGAAATACTGAACTGCTGTCAAGAGATGCCGACCTGCACTTTCACCTCTTGTGACCTAAGCTTCCATTGAAGCTTCTTGCACACCAGCCCTCAGCATGCTCTGATACCAATGAAGGGCTTTGGTGTGCAGAACAAGAGGAGGAAGGAGGAGATGGAGGGAGAGAGAAGAGAGGAGAGACGCGCGGATATGCGTGGGGGCCTCGAAACCCACATAATGATCTCTCTTGAGGCAGTGCTCTATATATGATGTATATATATGAATATGGGGTAAGGTCACATGACCCTTACATCCCCAACATGCAGATGTGAATTTTAAGATAAGTGACCAAGAATTTAGGCTTGGGGTAGTTGCACCAATAGCTCCCTCTCAAGCCTAACATGCTTGAGCTTCAACTCTCTTTGATATCTTGCAATCCAATCATCATCTTGAACCTATTCAATTTAGTTCCATCCACTTATTTAGTTAGCATATCTGCACAAGTTTGTTGATACATAGAATAATTGTATATCCTTGCTAAGTAGCTTATCTCTCACATAATGATAATGCACTTCAATGTGCTTAGTCCTTGCATGATATACAGGATTAGCATCCAAATGTAGTGAGCTAGTATTATCTCCAAAGATCATTGGAGTGTATGTATGTAGCCCCAAGTGGTTTTAACCACATTGCATCTTGTGTTGCATTTGCTAGGCCCTATATTCAGCTTTAATTTAGGACAATGCCAAAGTTGCTTGTTTCTTTGATGACCACGAAATCAACTTAGATCCTGCAAAAGATAAGCAACAAGAGGTGCTCCTCATATCATCTTTTGAGCCAGCCCAATCTACATCAGAGTATTGCTTAATATCCAAGTCCGATGTAAATGGATAAAATAGTCCTTCATTTCTAGTACCCTTCAAGTACTTTAAGATCCTTTCTGCAACTTCTATGTGAAGTTTTCTTGGTGTATGCATGAATTGACTCAATGTACTCACCCCACAACATATATCTAATCTTGTTAGGGTTGCATAATTGAGAGTGCCAACATGACTTTGATAGCTTGTAATGTCTTCAAGCAGCTCTCCTTCATGAGCACTGAGTTTATAGTTCAATTCCACACGTGTTCATGTAATTTTTGCATTCTCCATCCTAAACTTAGCTAACATATCATGGATGTTTCTTTGAGTAATGAAAACACCAGAATTTCTATAAACATTTTCTAAGACAAGAAAATATGTAAGTAACCCAAGATCATTGATCTTGAACTCCTCCTTCATCTGGGCTTTGATCTTCATGATGCTAGTGGCATCATTTCCTGTAATGATAATATCATCCACATAAAAACATAGATAAATAACCTCTCAATTAGTCTTCTTAATGACAATGAAGAATCTACTTTGCTTGCAACAAGACCTCTGCCCATATATAATTGGGGAGTTTTTTCTCATTCAACATTGATCTTGTAGCCTCTACTATTAGCCTATTCCATTTGGTTGAAGAGTGTACCTTGTTGTAATGCCTCTATCTTATAAGAAGGAGACAAACTCATGTGAGATATATTCACCACTTCCATCAAATATGAGCCTCTTCAACCTTTTACCTATTTGATTCTCAACCAATGCCAACTACTTCTTGAAACAAGTGAAGAATTCATCTTTATGCTTCATAAAATAAAGTATTGTCCTCCTACTATAGTCGTCTATGAACAAAACATAGTACCTTGACCCTAAAATTGATGGCTCTTTGCTACGACCCCACACATCTGTGTGTACATGGTCTAAGTAATCTTCATACATGTATCCTCTTTTGTTGAATGGTTGCCTATGTGACTTGCCAAATTGGCATGCTCCACATTTGTAAATCATGTGTTGTTTGGACACATTTGGGATGCCAAGCGCACTCTGATCCCTGCATATTTGCTTCAATGTTCTTTCACCTATATGTCCTAGTCTCTTATGCCATATCTCCAATTCATATAGGGTTTGGTCTTTGTAATTGAAGAGAGCATTATTTCTTGTATCTTCAACTTCAAAGGTAAAAGGTCTACTAGATTTCTCACCTTTTGCAATCCTCTTGAAGCCTTGTTGAGGGTACTCCACATATGCTCCATGCCTTGTGAATCTAACCTATAAGCCCTTCTCAACAATCTATCGAACACTGATTAGATTCTTGGTTATTGTTGGCACATACAATTCCCTACTTAGAAGATTCATGTTACCATCAAATGCTCTAATATTTCCAATTTTCTTTAGTGAGTGCCTAGTGTCATCACCTGTCTGGACTTCATGCTTTCCTTTTGGTTCTTCAAGGTCAGATAATAATGCTACATTACTGGCTACATGACTGGAACAATCAGAATTAATATAGAATAGGTACTCATTATTTTTTCCTTGCTTGGCTGCCATTTTCATGAGTAATAGGGAATCCTCTTGATCATCTGTATAGTTGTTATAGTATTTCCTTCCTTTAAAGCCTCCTTGATAATTGTTCTTGTAACCTTGGTTGTAATTGTGATGGTAGTTGTTTCCTCCATTATTGAACCTGCCTCTTGATTTTCCATAGCATCCTCTATGGAAGCATCTTCCTCTTTGATTCTTTGTATTTCTCAAGCATTCATCTATGGTATGATTGGTCAAGCCAAAAATTTTGCAAGATGAAGAATTGTATGGTCTCCCTCGGCCTTGCTTTCCTCCTCTGCCCCTTCCTCTGGTACCTCTTCCTCTACCTGTGAAATTCAATTGGGAGGTACTTTCATCTTCTTCATTCTTCTTACCTTTTCGTTTATCTTTACTCTTATTCTTATCTATGTCAAGGGCAAAAGATTGATTACATCTAGCACTATCTCCATTCTTGTTGAGCTTTTTCTCATGTGTGACGAGTAATCCCATCAATGTATTGAGGTCAGTTATCTACATATCCATATATATGTCCATTGTTGTAGTAAAGGAATCCCATTTGTCATCAGCCTTGATGCCATTTATGATCTACTTTACTATCTATGTCTCTTCTACTTCTTCTCCAATACTCCCAAGTCGATTAGCTACATCCTTCATCTTGGTCACATAGTCAGCTATGATTTGCTTTGGTTGCTTCTTCAAGGTTGTAAACTCCATCCAAAGATTCTTCTTTCTATCCCTTGTATTTGATGAGAAGTATGAAGAAAGTACTTTCCAAGTCTCTTAGGAAGTCTTACAATCCCTAATATGAGGTAACTAAAAATTAGAGATTGAATTGAGTATGTAAGACCTGGTTAGACCATCCTTTGCACACCATGCAACTAGTCTCTCTTGCTTCTCTCTTGTAGGTTGGTTTTTGCTTTTAAAGGTTGGCATTTCTTCATCTCTAGATATATATCCATACAAGCTTCTTCCTCGGAGGTAAGCCTTCATCCTTAGGGACCAAGCTAGATAATTTCCCCTGTCTAATTTGTCAATGAATGCTGGAAATCCATCTCCCACTTTACCTTGATGTCGCTCTGATACCAAGTCTATTCGAGGAGATGGTGGATACCTTCTAGAGATGAGATGATCCTACAAATTCCTGGTTTGCACTAGCCAAAACTGGGTTGAGGAGTGTAAATTAATCCTCTTGATCTTTCCAGGAAGCACAAATAATCACCCAAATACTTTGGAAGATGATTCTCAAATCATTGGATCAAAACAAATAACTTGGACTTTTCAATATGAACCAAAACTTAATATTTTGGTCACAACATCTGCTAAGATAAATGAATAGTTCTCTTTCTCTACTAACAATTGAACAAAATCCTTTTGGCCATGTCTAATTAACTTGCATAGCTAACTATTGAAATTTATTTCACTTGAAATAATCAACTATTCTCAGAAGATGATGCTTAGTAAATCAAGTGTCTATCCCAACATTCTTAGGGGTTAACAATATGCAGACCAGAGTGTAATGTTTTTTAAATCAAGAATGGTTGAGGCAATGAGAATGATACTTTGTAACATGAAAATAGATCTTCTAATGAATCTACAACAACTTAAATCACTGAAAATGATCAAGTATTCACTAAGAAACAATTCAAAGGGTTGACTATTCAGAGTGGTTCATGACAGAGAAGAGAAAATGAGATATTCTCAAAATGTATGTATTAATGCACATAAATTACATTGACATTGGCAATGAATGATTTCACAATGTGAGGAAAATGGTAGTGATTCTCCTAAGAAATCATTATTGGAAGTGATTCTATGTATGTACTTTTACAAGGAGTAAAACTTAATCTCTTACGAGATATCATTCATGTGCTAATACATGAATGCACATGTGAACTTTAGGATAAGTAACCAGGCATTTAGGCTTGGAGTAATTGCACCAACACACAAAGCTCTATCCCTGGCAATGGCACCAAATTTCGTGTCACTCTAACACAATGGTGAGTACCAAGGTGAGGAGATCTACCTCACAAATATCAATCCACAGAGAGATGAGGATGGTAGGATGACCATGAGAAAGTTAAGTGCACAAGTGAGTGAATGAGAAGCACACAAGCATGCACACACATACACGCACACATGCACACACAAGGCAAGAACAAAGAGTGGAACAATGGAGTGCTCTCAATTACAAAAGAAGTCTATTACAAAAGCTTAAGTCACTACCAAGCCAACCTCAAAAACGAGCTCTCTACCTCTTTTCATGGTTTTCTTTGGCCTTTTTGACTGGTGATGCTTCTAACAAGGGGGAAGGAGAGTGGAGTGTTTGGCTCCTAATGAGTGTAAGGAATGTAGACCTTCCAATACATCTAACTATGTTATGGTGATCTTGTTGCATAGATCTAACCAACCACCTAGTTCTCCAATATCTTTCTTCATGTGGATGGATTGTCCTCCAATTCTATCTAAGGAATATAAATAATGTATCACTGTATCTGCAATTACTCTTCATTTTATTCACTATTAAGCAATATTACTGACATATTTGGTTTCTACTAAACATTTGCAACCTATCTCTCTCCTCTACATCATTGTTGTTTTATAGAATACACCACATCATGTGATAATAACTTCGTTTTACACCATACTTCATCCATGTCCTTAGCATCGGCAGTCTCCACATCTCTTTTTATGTTAATTTTTTTGGAATTCCATTCATCAGCCTACTCTTCCATATAAGCTTGAAGTTGAAAGGAACAGTCCACATCTCCTTCCTCCAACATCTTTCTACATGAGGCAACACTTTCTTTCAATGCTATCTATACAATCATTTATTTTCCTAGTGCACCTATTTATACTTCTATTCCCTATTAGGAATATTCAACATGAATAACTCACTTTTTGACAAAAATTGGTTCCTTCAACATACTTCTTTCCAAATCCTTCAACATTTTTACTTTCAACCATGCCTAAAAGTAAAGTTGAAATCCAAAACCAAGATTTTTCATCATGGGGACTTTAGTTCATGTTGATAAGCACCATGCATCTCAACACGCACACACACACACACACACACACACACACACACACATATATATATATATATATATATATATATATATATATATATATATATATATATATATATATATATATATATATATATATATATATATATATATATATATATATATATATATATATATGTATATATGTGTGTGTGTGTGTGTGTTGAGTATATATATATATATATATATATATATATATATATATATATATATATATATATATATATATATATATATATATATATATATATATATATATATATATATATATATATCAAGGTGGTACACAACATTTGGTACGACATGTATGGTACATGTATGCAAGGTGGTGTTGTACTAAATGCGAGGATATGGAATGTTTAGGAACTTTACCATTATATGTGTGTGTGTATATATATATATATATATATATATATATATATATATATATATATATATATATATATATGTGTGTGTGTGTGTGTGTGTGTGTGTATATATATATATATATATATATATATATATATATATATATATATATATATATATATATATATATATATATATATATATATATATTCTTCATATATTTATTAATTTATTCATTCATTTATTATTTGTTTAGGATATACGAAAGAACCAAGATTAAAGATAGATATGTGTATGTGGCATTATTCATACATGCATGTGTGCAATGTGTATCATTATCATATATGCAATGTGTGTCATATTATACATGCATGTGCCATACTATAACATAGAAATGAGACCTATTATATATATGCCATTGTGTCATATTATATATATGGCATATGCAATGTGTCATATGTATGCAACATAGTTTTGTTGGAAGAGATGGATGGATACCTCAAGGAAGTGAGGTGGTACTACTAGAACATGCTTTGTACTTGACCTATTTCTCTTCAGAGTTATGTAGTAGGCCTTTTTGCTTGAAAATGACACCAAGAAAGTACTTATGTACTTTGGAGTTGATCCTTCAAACAAGTGAACCGAAATAGACTACTTCACAAATAGCTAGTGTCCAAAAACTTGTTATTTTGGTCCACACACCGGCTTGTTCTTTTGCTTAGTGCTCAAAGTACAGTAGCTATTGATTAAAGTCCTTTTGAGGGAATCAAATTAGCTTACATAGCTAATTATTGCAAGTGGAATCATCTACAATAACAAACTATGTACTCAGAAATAAATTTAGCAATCCAAGGCTTACCCTCGCTTTTTTAGGGATTGAGCAGTATATGACCAGTGCGTAGTTCGATGGCGATTTCTCCCAATTTCCTAAACCAAATGCCTTGCAAATTTGATAGCGTACAATAGACTTCAAGTTGATTCCAACAAGCTAAAGATCATCCAAATTTGATGAGAACTCACTGATATATAACCATGAAAAGTTCACTATTATGAGAAGTCATAGCAGAGAATTGAACATAAATGATCATGAAGTATATCTATTATGGCACATGATTTTACAAGATCATTGGCATTATGATGATGCCCAATGATAGTGAGATGAGTAGGCTATCGTGTAAGCTACTCAACCTCTACAGATGTTAAACAAATGGGCTCCAAGAACAGGCCACCTGGCCATGAGTTTTCAAGGTCTTTTTTTAACAATGTTCTTTCAAATTTGAATTTGAATTCAAATTTGCCTCTACTTAAAAAGTGACTCCTATGATTGAGGAATTATTTTCTCTTGGAAAACGTGTAGCTAATGTCTTTCCTAACTCCACGAGATTTTGGTTTTACAAGATTCTCTCGAGCATAAAACCTTTTACAAGTGGTAAATGATCAAACACATTAGGGGAAAAAATGAACCCTGCATGGGCCTTGTAAGGATTCCTAATTTTTAGGGATTAAAAAGCTTAATCTGAGAGATTAGAGGAAAGAAAACCACTAGTGGTATTCTCAAATAAAATATTGTTTTCCATAAGTTTGTATTTGAATTTTCAAATGGAAATATTTGTAGCCTTTGGATGATCTCATTGTATGGTTCGGATTTGGTTGCGTGAGAAAGTAAAGAGAGAATGAAATGTCAGTCGTGGGGCATGTCAGAATCTCACATCATAGTTTTGCACATTGTTCTGCAGGTTTTGAGACCGCTAGATCTTTGTCAATCGGATGGCATACCTGATTTCGGGCTGAGCTCAAAAGGCGCACGTACGCCAGCCATTGGATAGCTCCATCATCGGATGGCACAGGTTAAAACGTGCATGGATTGTGAGGATCAAAATGGCAACAACGCTTCTCAGCCATACGATTAGCTATGGATCCAATGGTACCGAAATAAGGCGCCCAAACTCTCCCAGATTCAAACGAAGCCGTCCGATTCGAAGTGTCATCCTATGGCTCACGGTTAAAGGTGCATTTTTCAAGCCTTGTCAGATCTCAGCCATGCATTTCAAATAAATCCAAGGGTCCAAAAGCAAGGATGCCTTGACTTTTGCCATTCAACCTTAGCCTTTGGATATTTTAGCTAATCCAAGGGCTCTAGTTCATTTGCATGTCTTTCAAAACCATTCATCTAAACAAAACCATCAGTTTTAGGTGGTTTTGTCCTCTTTGACCACACCAAAACAAGGGAAGCCTACGCCTAGTCTATGTGATTAAGGGACTAGACTATGTCCACCACCCTCTTCTCATTGGTCCATGACTAATCAGTCCTTAATCTAAAAGGCCCATGCAGGGTTCATTTTTTCCCCTAATGAAATTACAAGCTAGGATTCATATGATCCATCAAATGCTTCCACATATTGCTTTTCATTCCAAGCCAAATGTGAAGGCTTGTATATTGCACCAACATCTCCCCGTCAAGCCAAACATCTTGGCTTGCACATCTTCATGAATCGTCTTGAATGTCTTCCAATCCAATCATGGTTTTAAACCTCCAAAGCTTAGTACCATCAAGTGCTTTGGTTAACAAATCTGCACATTGCAAGTTTGTAGATACATATGCAAGTTGAATCTCTTTGCTCAATAGCTTCTCTCTAACATAGTGATAGTGTACTTCTATATGCTTGGTTCTTGCATGATAAATAGGGTTGGTTGCAAGATGCAATGAACTTGTATTGTCACCAAAAATCATAGGTGAATGAGTATGAAGTCCCAAATCTGAGTAAAGCAATCTAATCCAAATTGCTTCTTGTGTAGCATTTACTAATCCCCTGTATTCAGCTTTTTTTGAAGATAGAGCAATCGTAGCTTGTTTCTTGGAAGACCATGAGATGGGCTTATCTCCTGCAAAAGAAAGATATCCAGAAGTACTTCTTCTATCATCCTTACATCCTGCCCAATCTGCATCTAAGTATAGCTTAATGTCCAAATCTGATGTGTATGGGAAGTAAAGTCCTTGGTTTTGATTACCTTAGAGATACTTCAAAATCCTTTTAGCAGCTTCCAAGTGAGGTGCTCTAGGTTTATGCATGAATTGACTTAGAACACTTACTCCATAGCATATGTCAATCCTTATTAAGGTTGCATAGTTTAGACTTCCAACTATGCTTTGATATCCTGCAATGTCTTCAAGCTTCAAGTGATGGCCTTCTACCATGCCATGCCTCATTGGGGGTCATCCCATCAAGGGATTTAGAAGGTAACCTATTAATAAGGTAAGTGTCAGTAGAAACACTTTCAGCCCACAAATAATTTGGCAATTTCTTTTCATTAAGCATTGATCTAGCTGCTTCCAAAATCAATATGTTCCTCTTCTCTGCTACTCCATTTTACTCAGGGGTATATCTGGTAGTAATCTCCCTTTTGATACCTCTATCCTACAAAAATGCATCAAATTCAGTTGAGAAGTACTCACCTCCTCCACTTGACCTTATCCTCTTTAGAATTCTTCTTGTTTGGTTTTCCACAAGTGCAAGATACTTCTTGAAACAATTGAACACTTCATCTTTTTGTTTCATGAAATACAAGATAGTCCACCTATTGAAATCATCAATGAATGACACATAGTACCTTCATCATGAAATTGAAGGGTCCTTGCTTGGTCCCCACACTTCTGTGTGGACAAGTTCCAAATAATCCTCATGCATATAGCCTTTCTTTGTAAAGGGTGACCTGTGTGATTTACCAAACTAAAAGCACCACATTTATAGATCATGTGTTGCTTGGATACATTAGGTATCCCAAGTACACATTGATCTCTACATATCTGCTTCAATGTTCTCTCACCAATATGTCCTAATCCTTTATGCCAAATCTCTAACTCAGACAATGTTTGATCCTTATAGTTGTAAATAGCAATGTTTCTAGTGTCCTCAAGCTCAAATGTAAATAATCTACCTGTTTTCTCTCCCTTGGCAATTCTCTTGAATCCATGTTGGGGTCCTCCACAAAAGCTCCATAGTTGTTGAACCTAACCTGCAAACCCTTTTCCACTATTTGTCCAACATTCATCAAATTCTTTGTGATAGTAGGTACATAAAGAACACTGCTCAATAGATTTCTATTCCCATCAGACGTTTTGACATTTCCTACCTTGACCACTGAATGCTTGGTTTCATCACCTTTCTGCACTTGGTGCTTTCCCTTGGGCTCCTCAAGATACAAAAGGAGAGCTACATTTCCTGCTAGATGGTTTGAACAACCTAAGTCAATATAGAAGAGGTGTTCATCATTCATACCTTGTTTTGAAGTCATGTTCATAATGAGAAGAGAATCCTCTTGATCCTTTGTATAATTGTTGAAGTCTTTTTTTTATTTGTATCCTCCTTGATAATTGTTGTTGTAATTGTTATTGTAGCCATGGTTCTAGCCTTGATTATGGTTGAATCTTCCTCTTGATTGTAAGTAGAAAGCTCTTTGAAATCCTCTTCCTCTCTCATTCTTGAAGTTGCTATAGCACTCCTCTGTTGTGTGATTAGACAGTCCACATATATTGCATGGGGAAGAGTTGAAAGGTCTCCCCCTACCTTGCATACCTCCTCTACCCCTTTCTCTTGAGTTCCTACCTCTCCCTGCATAGTTAGCTTGAGAAGTAGTACCTTCCTCTTCAACCTTTTTGCTCTTTCCTTTATCTTTAGACTTTCCTTTACCTGTGTATAGGGCAAAAGAATTGTTACCTCTTGATGGTTCTCCATTTTTGTTGAGCTTGGCTTCATGAGTAAGAAGTTGTCCCATGAGTGTGGTAAGATCTAGAATTTTCATGTCCATGTAGAGGTCCATAGCAGTTGTGAAAGCTTCCCACTTATCATCTGCCTTGATGCCATTGATTATTTAACTCACTATTTTCTCTTCTTCAATCTTGTCTCCTATGCTTGCCAATTGATCGATGACATCTTTAACCTTGGTCACATACTCTGAAACATTGTGCTTGGGTTGCTTCCTTTGAGTAGTAAACTCAATCCATAATTGATTTTTTATAGCTTTTGTGTTGGAATAAAAATATGAAGATAATGTGGAAGTTAGAAATAGAGTAAAGTAGATATGACCTTGCTAAAGCATCTTTGGCAGACCATGAGTTGAGTCCTTCAAGTGCTTCTCTTGTAGGTTGATCTTTGCTTCTGAATAGCATTTCCTCATCTCCTGATATGTATCCATAGAGACTCCTTCCTTGTAGATAGGTATTCATCCTCAAGGACCATGCTAGATAATTGTTCTTGTCCAATTTGTCAATAAAAGAAGTGAAACCATCTCCCATTTTACCTCAACTTGCTCTGATACCACTTTTGGAAGAGATGGATGGATACCTCACAGAAGTGAGGTGGTACTACTAAAACCTGCTTTGTACCTGCCCTATTTCTCTTCAAATTTATGTACTAGGCCCTTTGAGCTTGAAAATGATAGCAAGAAGGTACCTATGAGTTGATCCTTCAAAGAATTCAATCAAACCAGACTACGTCACAAATAAATAGTGTCCCTAAACTTGCTATTTTGGTCCACACACGTGCTGGTTCTTTTGCTCAGTGCTCATAGTATAGTAGCAATTGATTAAATTCCTTTTGAGGGAATCAAACTAGTCTAGATAGCTAATGATTGCAAGTGGAATCATCTAAAATAAGAAACTATGCATTGAGAAATCAATTTAGCAATCCATGGCTTACCCCCGATTTTTTAGGGACTTAGCAGTATATGACTAGTGAGCAATTCGATGGCTATTTCTCCCAATTGGCTGAATCAAATGCCTTGAAAATTTTACAGCAAATAACATACCTCAAGCTGGTTGCAACAAGCTATAGATCATGTGAATTGGGTCAGAACGCATTGAGATATGACCATGCCAAGTTCACTATGCTGAGAAGTCATAGCAGAGAATTGAACAGAAATGATCAATGAAGTATATCTTTTATGGCATATGATTTTACAAGATCATTGGCATTATGATGGTGCCCAATGATAGTGAGACGAGTAGGCTATGGTGTAAGCTACTCAACCTCTACAGATGTTAAACAAATGAGCTCCATGAACAGGCCACCAAGCTGCACATTTTTCAAGGTCTTTTTATAACAATCTTTCAAATTTGAATTTGAATTCAAATTTGGCTCTATTTAAAAAGTGACTCCTATGATTTAGGAGTTATTCTCTCTTTGAAAACTCATAGCTAATGTCTTTCCTAACTCCACGAGATTTGGGATTTACAAGATTCCCTCAAGGTTAAAACCTTTTATAAGGTGTAAATGATCAAACAATTACAAGCTAGGATTCATATGATCCATCAAATGCTTCCACATAATGCTTTCCATGCCAAGCCAAATGTAAAGGCTTTTATATTGCACCAACAAGTTTCACAAGGCTTACCACCTTGAGTGAAAAACGAAAGTTGCTCTAATGAAAGTAGGCTAAAAATTCAAAGTCACTAATGATTAAGGTTAGTACCGTTAGGGAAGGTTGTACAACGTCCAAAGCTTCAAACACACAACTTGAAAGCATAAAAAAAGTTTGATTTTTTTTATAATTGGACACTTTCCAAACGTTTTTTAGAATGCACATTCTATATGGAACGTGCCATTTGTTCCAAAAATCGTGGGAACACGTTCCAAACCTACCTTGATATATATATATATATATATATATATATATATATATATATATATATATATATATATATATATATATATATATATATATATATATATATATATATATATATATATATATATATATATATATATATATATATATGGGTTCAAGTTGGGGTTCGGTTGAGATCATAGCAAAAACTCAACATAACTCAGAGAACAAAACTTCTTAGCTCGGGATTAGTGGAGAATAAAGCCAAAATGACTAAGCCTCAAAGCATAAGAAAAAGGAAATATAGATGAGAAACGTGGAATCCTACTTAATCTATTGGTTAGAACACTTGAGTCGCATAGAGGACGTCATGAGTTTGAATCATGAAACTATAATATCAAATCAATCGACAACTTTATTGTTTCTTTGCATGCATAATTTGGTAGCTCAAGCAAGTTTCTGAGAATCATCCTGACATTTATACACAATTAGGGCCTGGGAGGATGATTTTCTATCCAATACGCCTTGTATTCTTGGATTACAAGAGATCTTGTGGCCAATGGCATGTGGGTTTGATCCTTCAAGGCTATAGATCTGAGTTGGATGCACATCACCTTTTGGTCTTTGAGCTCCTCCTTTGGACACATGAACTTAATAGAGATAAAGATCAATCACTTCTAGATCTTCCACGTGGAACATAGTCGAGCTCATGGCTTAGAATAAATACATATCTCTATAAGGTCATGAGTTCAAACTCCAAATGTGACTCTCTATTGAAGATATATGTTTGATTATTCTTCAAACCTTCTGGTACTGGTCAGAGATCTTAAGCAAGGTGGATAACCTCTATAAGTGCTAGACATAGAAGAAGAATGCATAGAATTAAACTCTTTTTGTAGGCGTGATCAGCTCTAGAATTCCAAATAGGTAGCATGCGAGAGACAAAAATTCATCTCGAAGATGCAAGCATGATTGTTTTAGAAGAGATCCTCTCATTGATGGCATTATGGGTTCAAGTCTCGAATGTTAATGCCTGAAGAAAAGACCTTTCATTTTGTAATCTCCACATTTGGATCTTTGATTTACACTACCAAGGTGGATTTGAGATGATTCTCTGCACACCCATGAGCAAAAAATTCCACGCACAAAATTTTATGATGAAGAAGATGAAGAAAAATAATCACCTTGCTCTGAAACCAATGCAACAACATTACTACTAGACTAGCTCATAAATGGATGACTCTCCTCCCAACCATATGCTTCAATGTATAGCACTCTCCAAGGGATTGCCTTCTTGGGCATGTGGATACTAACCATCCATGTGCCGGCCATGTAACTACACGTGCACCAAGTGTCCAACTTAACTGGAGTTATTTCAAGCGACCATTTGCTTTCTCTTCCGAGGCACGGGCCTACAAGTCACCATAGCGAGGGTGAGGTGCCCAGTGCGTAGATGCGACTCACCAAATAGGGAGAACAACCCACACCGGGGCCTGATCCAACCCCACGCCGCTCTCTCCTCCTCGCCTCCTTCCCAAAAGTGGCATTAACTTTTTTAAGGTTAATACACACAATTTCCCATTTTCTCTTGGGCGCTACCACAATGGGAGAAACCCATTTAGTATGGTCAATTTCATAAATGAATCGAGCTCCTATCAAGCAATCCATCACCTCTTTAATCTTAGCAGCATAATTATCATTATAAGTGTATGGTTTCTGCTTAGAAGGCTTAGCTTCTGGTGTCATGGGGATTCTATGGGATCATATATCTGAGTCAACTCCTTTCAAGTCCTTGTAGCTCCATGCAAACACACACGTGTTGAGTGGGTCCGTCCAAGTTCTTCTACAGTCTTCATCCATGCGGGGGTAGGGAGTTCAAAGGTGGTCTGCCCTTCAGCCGTGACACGTCCGCCTGGGATGGGTTGTGGTTCATAGGCTTGCCCATACGTTTCCTCCATCGGGATAGACACAATTTCTTCCTCCATTGGGAGTTCGAGTGGGGAATTAGGCCTAGGGGGTTCAGAAAAGGAAATAACTTACACTTGAAGGGTAAGGACCTGAGCACATAAAGCATTTAGTTCCTCTATGATCTGTGGAGGTGTTGCCTCAGGAGCTAGTGGTGGTTGCTGTACAGGTGCTCGCAACCGTAGCATTTTGTGGTCTTCCTTGAGCTTCTAACATGCCTCATTCATACTGTCATAGTCTTCGAGTAGTCTGACATGGTCTTCCAATAGTATCTTCATAGATTCAGAGGGGATGGCTTTAAAATGGCTAGGACTCATAGGTTCATCCGGTTGATCTAAAGCGGCTTCGAGGTTTTCTCTGCTTTGTTCTTGCAAGCATTGAGTCTCTTCTTTGGCTGCTGCTAGGTGGCATCTTAGTAGTCCCATGTTTCAAGTAAGTGTCACATTTTGAATGGTTTGATGCCCTTAATAAATTTTTGATATCTGTAGTGGCATCGTTTGTCTTCGGTTCTCTTTCCAATTCAAGTGTATGGTAGGCCTAGCGTAGCTCTTGATAGCGTGTGTTAAGGGAGGCATTCTCGATTGATAATGAGTTTAGTTGCACCTGTAACTCTGTGGTTGTTTGTTGTAGCGTCTGGTAGCTGGTGCCTAGAGATGCGAATTCATCTCTAACTTGTGTCATGCATGAAAACATTTGAAGGAATGTGGTGTCGATCGTGGGTGATAATGTTAACAGTGGAGTGAGCGAAGATGTTGTGGGTGTGGGTGTTGATACAAGGGGAAGGGGAAATAGGAATGGGAAAGTGGATGCAGTGGTGACTGTGGAGAAATGTGGTGTGCCTAAATGTGGTGGTGAAATGGATGACGTGAGTGGTGGTGCGGTGGGTGGTGATATGTCCATGTCACTAGACGTTGTGTTGAGTGTAGTGATCGTGAAGAGTGGAGTGATAGTGGGTGCTTGAGTGGGTGTGAATACAAGATTTACAAAGGTTGACAAATAATTTACAGGTTGGGTTTCTCGTAGTGCTTGGTAAAGAGGGGAGGAGAGTGGGAATGTAGTGGGGCGGGGAGGTGAGACGGGGGAGAAGGTCATGGGAGGGGGAAATGGGAATAGAGGTCTGAGAGGAGTGGGGAAATAAGGAAAGGATGGAGTAAGAAATGGGTTGGATGGAATGATAGGAGCTAAAGAAGGGAGGATAGGTGGGAAGGTTGTGGGAAGAGTTTGTGGGGTTGAGGCAACTAGGGCTTCTGCTATAGCACCATCAAGAAACGTGGATGGTCTTGGAAGGTTAGAGTGTACAGGAGAGAGTGGAGGGGTGGGAGGTGAAAGAGGAGCAAGTGGTGTAGTGGGCACTTCGAGAACTGTAGTGGTATTTACAGTAGAAGGGTGAGGTGGGGAATCAATCATGATGGTTGCTTCTTCAATAGGGTTTTTTGGAAGGATTCATGCTTCTCTGACCTGGTGTGAGGATTGGCATCCGTTGGTATGCGAATATACTGACCCGGTTTTGAGAGCAAATGGATTTGCCGCAGGTCGAACTTTGGTAGTGGTTTCCTCTTCAAATAGTGTAATGCTTCATTAGCTTCGATGGATTTAACCAATTCTTTGAAACCCTGAATGTAAGCTTCTTCGAAACCTCCTGTGGTGAGTTCCTGTTCTACAATCGCTTGACTTTCTTCTTCTGAGAGTTTTCTGTGCACCCAAACTGCTTTCATAGTTCGATATAATTTCTTGATTTCCAAAGTGTAGGCATCAACTTCAAATGTTTCGTCTTCGTAAGTACTTGTGTCACCCTAAGTGTCAGTGTGTTGTTCTTGTTCATCAGTCTGCACATTCTCTTGAGAGTCATGGCTACCCTGACTGGCTTCATCATCTCCGTCTTCATCGTTAGTTTCTGTCCTCTCTTCTTTGGAGTTGGAGACTACTTGCTCTTGCAGTTGATCAGGGGGTGTGGTAGGGTAACTTGGGCATTCATACTCCGGTGAGAAAAAATTGTCCTTCTGAAAATTTAAATTCACTGAGAAATCATCATGCATTTCAAAATCAAAAGTGGTATTTGTTGGTTCGACTTCCAAGTTGGGTAGAGGAAAAGTAAATGCTTCCGCACCGATGGAGGTGGGAATTTCTCTTGCTGTAGTGGTGGATTCCTAAACTGTGGTTGCTTGAGAGGTAACAACACTGGTAGTACCTTTTGTGATAACCGATCGTGAGAGGCATATGCGTATGGGTTGTATAGGTGCAGAGGGTTCCATAGGTAACTGTTCTGGAGATGGCTCAGGTGATGGGGACTCTGGAACTTGCAAACATGGGATAGATCGACGCATGTGCTTGCCTGTCCATCCCTTGCTAGCTTTTCTGGCTTTCTTGGTGGTTCCTTTGAATGCCTTTAATTCTTCCCTTGTCATTGCGTGTTCTATAGGCAAGTCATTTGCCAAACATATATAAACAATTCGAGTGAGAGCGCAACATCCATGGATGACTTTTTTCCTTTCCCATCTCTGCTAAGCTAAATACAATTGATCAATGATCCAACTTGCAAGATCTATGGTTTGGGGCCCAATACATGCTAAATATAATACGAACCAAATACGCTTGTGAGGCATAGTGAAACGATCCTGAGCCGAGAATGCAAAATGTTGCATACATATACGTAAGGGCTTAGATAATTGAGGTGTAATGGCCAAAATGTCTTCCCATTTCACGACATCACCATGCTTCATCGGCTCTGGAATAAGCCTTTCGCGCTCTATTGGCATGTGAGTCCCATGGATCTTAATTGTTGCTCGAATGAGGTCTTTTGAAAGATAGAACTTCTTGAATGGGGGGTCATTTACCAAAGATGGCAGAATGAAAGTACCCAGCAAGTCCTTGTTCTCGGAGGTTGTAAGTGTGGTCACCAAGTAGTAGCATCTATAAAAATCGAGTTTGGGTAATGGGTCATTGAAGTATTCCATGAAACCTACTCTAGCCCAGACGTGCTTTAACTCTTCTGTATTTGGGGTGCTTCAAATTCTCTGGAGAAAAATTGATACTTGCCCCACTTAACACTGTCAAAGGTCAGCGTCGCATAAAAAATGAAGTCTGCATCAGCTAAAGGTCCTACTAAACCTTGACACCAATGGGAATTTCAGTGAACTATTTTCGTGCATCCCCTAGGAGGATCATCAATTGGCATTGGTCCTGAGAATCCTTGAAATTCAGGTGGTTGTGACGTAGGGTATGGCTCAACCAATAATTCGCCAAAATTGACCACAGGTACACTGGGGCTAGCTTCAGACCGTCCTTCTCTCTACATGATGATGGATGTAAATGTGGAGGAGATCTGCTACAAAAGATTAGCACATTAGTATGGAAATTAATCATGATCCCATTAAAGTGAGACTGCAATCCCTTTCCATAACCAATGTGTAACCCCTGTAGCCAAGTGTTGTGCGATGGTTTATGCAATGATTTTTTTGCAAAACTAATGTAGGTCTCTAGACACCTACATGCTTTTGATGGTGCATACATTGCTTGATGAGATGTTATTACAAGTGATGTTGGGTTAGTGTAGATGAGTTTATACAAAGTTCAGTTGTGAGTGAATTATTACAAGGGAGTTGGTTATTGGGGATGGGATTAATGTTATACAATTGGTCATGCGAAGGCTTCTGGATAATTTTGGTATCCATTTCCTAAGGGTTACTGAGTGGGTGGTATGTTTTTGTTGAGGGACAAAAGGTGATATCGGATATTGTGGTGTTGATGGGTGAAGAGATTTCTGAGGGGTATATATTACATGGCTTGAGTGTTGAGCTATAATACACTGTTTGGGTACCCATATCTACGTGGGTGTGGGTCATTTCGTTAGGTACTTCTTGGCGATCCAAATCTATCGAAGCTTCGTCGAGGTTGAAGAAGGTAGAGGAGGTGTTGAATATTGCCTCTAATTCTGCTGAAACTTTGTCTTGTCATTGTCTGCATTGTTGAAATCTGTCGGTGCTTTCTATCCTTTTGGCACCCATACTTGTTTCATGCTACTTGCTTTGTGACATGATATTGCTGTTTTCTTTGTGTCATCTGGTATGATCATCAGTTTGGGTTCCTCCGTCGTGGGTGACTCCTTTGTGGTTGGGGTTGAGAGGTTGGATGGACACTCTGCGTTGGAAAAGAAGGGAGGTCCAACACTTGCGATACTTGCCCATTAGGAAGTGCAACATTTTGTACCATAAATCTAGGCTAGTCCACAGTAAGTGTGAAAGGATGGGCACCCTAGGCTATAGTGCCCATTTGGTTGCTGATGCAGTCCACCTGACCACTGATGTAACCCACCTAACCATTGATGGTCCTCATTTGGGCAATCGCTTGGGTGGCAACCCCTTCTAATTTGTAGGAAGACCAGGGGAAAATCCGTTGACGTTCTTCTGAATGGAAATTGTCTATCGCCAAACCCGCGTGGGTTGGTGTAGACATAACGTGACTTATCTGGCCAAAGATCTTCCAATCCTTCATCGCATGCATTTCATATGGTCTAGGGTTACATACCTCAGGCAGAGTGATGTTAGGGAAGTCAAGCCATATCACTCGCTGCTGGTCTAAGGTTCCAATCTGTAAGGAGCCTTGTCTAAGATTTTGGTATAGTGAGTGATCGTATAGCCAATCTTGGCCAAGGATTAGGGGTTCTATCACGTCATGGTCATGGCACACTAGTAGCTTTGTTATCATGATCACGTTGTGTATGAGGATAGGAAGGTCCATCTCACCCATGCAAGGGGTTTCCATGCCTCCTAGCCCTATGAGGTATGCCTCAATTGGCCGCATTTCTATTCCTGAGTCCTTATAGTGGGACCATCTAATTGCACTGGTCGCAGCACTTGAATCAATTAAAGCCCTGAGCTCGTGGCAAGGGTTGCCATGCTCTAGCCTAACTGTAATGAATGGTCTCTTATCCACTAGGCTAGGATGAGTAATTCACTTTGCTTGACACATGGCCATGGGGTATCTAGGTGTTGTTTCAAGATGGTTATAATGTTCTCTCCCTAGTCCTTGTCTTCTTAGCTTCATGTGCTTAATTGTCACAATAGCTTATGAGGAGTGAATCTGCTCATAAGAAGAGAGTGCCACATGGCACTTATGGGTATCTTATACCACATTAGGTAGAAGAGAACAAGAGAGAGTTAATGAGAACTCATAAGACTCAGAGAAGAGCTCGGCGGCAGGGTGGATCGAACATATATCTAACCTCTATGTGAGTCAAGGACCGCGAATGGGTGATGCTCGCGAATGGGAGATGCAAAACGGAAGCAAAAGTGATCTAAAATTAATGCATTCTATAAATTCTACCTGAGCTTCAGCTTGTATTCTTTTTTCTTCGTCCTTATGCTTCTTTGCTAACGTGAGTCTTCTAAGCATATCCTCAGTAAGAGGTTCGTGATAAAGCTTGACTCTACAACCACTAATGTCATTAGTGGCTAATTGTACTGATCCACTTGTCGAGAGTCTGTTAATGATCATAGGTCCATAACCTTGCTTTTCTAATTTTTGTGCATGTTGTTTCAGCGTATACACTAGGACTAAATCTTCTTCTTTTAAGCCTTTGTCTTTCACATGTGCATCGAAATAGGCTTTCTATCGCTTCTTTGCTGCATATATACCTGCTCTTGCTTTCAGCCTGGTTTCTCCTAATGGTTCCAAGTCCATTATTCTTGATGATAATTCATGGCTGGTCCACTGATGTTCTTGTGCAACCTTAAGGGTGGGTATCAAGAAGTCCAAAGGAAGCACAACATTCTGACCAAAAACCATCTCAAAGGGAGTTGCATTGAGTACGGTCTTGTAGGCCACTCGATATGCCCAAACAACGTGGTGTAACTGTTTGTCCCAATCTGAATGTTTGTTGTTCATGAGTTTTGTTAGTACATTAAAAAGGATCTTCTTAGTGCTTTCGGCTTGACCATTGACCTAAGGATGATATGGTGTGGATTTCTTGTGAATCACCATAAAATCTTGTAATAAATATTCAATGACTTGGTTTAGAAAGTGAGTTCCTCGATCGCTCAGTAACTCTATAGGCAGTCCATATCTTGTAATTCATTTTCAAATAAGAATTTTGCAGTTGTGTGTGCATCATTCTTTTTTGTGGCCTTAGCCTCTACCCATTTGGTGAGATAATCTATTGCTACAATAATGTATTCAGCATGAGTACCTTTTGAAGGGGAGTTAATGGGTCCTACAAAGTCTATACCTCACTTAGAAAATGCACGTCCTCCCATCATGGGTTTGAATGGCATTTCATCTCTGCGAGTAGGAAACTGAGTTCTCTGGCACACATCACATCTCTTAACATAGGTATGTGCATCCATCTGAAGAGTGGGCCACCATAATCCTGCAAATAGTGTGTCATTGATTATCCTATCGGGGCCAAAATGACCTCCTACAACACCTTGGTGTGTAATCTCTAGTACGCTCAAATAATAGTGTTGAGCTTCTTGTTCTAGATTGCGTTTTCATGCTAAGGTCATTCCTTGAGGGAATGTTTTTGCCCTCAAGTATGTCACTAAAGGTTCACTCCATTCTAGTGTGAGAGACATGTGATATAGCATGGCATGTTCTACCGGTGGTCTTTCACAACAAACAGGGCATTCTCTACACAACTTGTAGACATCTGCCTCCATAGAAGGCCAATATACTCCTAGTCTATGTAGAGTCTGCAAGGTACGATATTTTGAATGATGTTGCTTTAATGCACCTACATGTGCTAATTGCAACCAATTCGCATGTTTTGATTGATCTACACAACAAGCAAGAATTTTTTGATTATCCTGTTTATATATATTTCTTGTTATTATTGTGTTACACGGCTTATTGACTAAGTACAGTAATGCTTGATGATTAGTGAAGAATTTGAACTTATTTGCCAACAAATAATGCCTAAATTTCTTTACTGCATAGATCATTCCTAATCTTCTTGTTCTTTAGTGGTGTAATTTCTTTCTGTTGCATTCAACTATCCACTCGCGTAAGCGAAGGGGAGATCTACATTACCTTCATTTGTAGGTTTTGCCAACACACATCCTATGGTATAGTTGGATGCATCCACATGTACATGGAATGGCTTGCTCCAATATGGGGTTGTTAATATTGGTGCTGAGCACAAACATCATTTAAGTTCATTGAATGAATTCTCACATTCATCTTTCCATTCAAACTTGGTTAAAAGAGAGTACAAAGGCTTGGCTATGATGGTATACATGTGTATGAATCATTTGTAATAACCACAATAACCCATAAATGCCTGTACCTTGTTTACGTTATTTGGTCTAGGTAGGTCGGCAATTACTTCCACTTTTTCTTCATCCGTAGAGATTCCATTCTTTGACACAATGTGTCCTAGAACTTTGCCTTGTCTGACCATGAAAACACATTTTGCTGGGTTCAAACAAACCTGATATTCTCAACATTTGTCAAATACTTGCCTTAGTTATGGGATATGAGTCTTCCTCATATTGGAATGAGTACATATATCGACATAGACTTCCAAATTCTTGCGTAAGAATTCCTTAAAAACATGAAACATAAGTCGCTGGAAAGTGGTGGGTGCATTTGTCAGCCCAAATGGCATCATGCGAAATGCAAATATGCCCCATTCTGTGGCAAAATCCATCTTGTGTTGATCTTTTGGAGCAATGGCTACTTGATTATAGCCTGAGAAACCATCAAGAAAGCTATAAACTTCCTTGACCGCAACTCTTTCCAATAAATGTTCCGTGATAGGAAGAGGATAACTATCTCTAATAGTGGTGCATTAACTTTCTTAAGGTTAATACACATACACAATTTTCCAGTCTTCTTGGGCACAACCACAATGGAGGATACCCATTCAATATGCTCAATTTTGTAAATGAATACTACTTCTATCAAACGATCTATTTCTTCTTTGATCTTAACAGCGTAGTTATCATTGTACATGTATGGTTTCTGTTTTGTAGGCTTTGCATATGGAGTCATAGGGATTCTATGGGAGCACATATCTAGGTCTACTCCTTTCAAGTCTTTGTAACTCCAAGTGAACACATCTCTATATTCACGCAATAGGGCAAGTAACTCTTCTTCTTCTTCATTCATCAAAGTGTGCCCAATGTATGTACATTTTTTTTCTTCTCCTTCTATGGTGACTATGATTTTTTTTGTCTTCTCTCGGTTATCATATACTTCTCCAACGTCAACTTTTCTTTTAGGAATTCATACCATGATTCTTCTATCTTCTATTTCATACTTCTTGAAGTTCTCCGGCACTTCCATGAGTGGTTATTCTTCTTCTTCTTCTTCTTCTGCCTTAGGTGATTTCTTTCTCTTGTTTGGTTTGATAGCTCAAGTTGTTCCATTTGACTTTCCTTTTCTTCTTCAAGGGTTTTGGATTCTACAAAATAAAGATATTCCTCTTTTGCAGAATAGAAGGGTTCCATGATGATGGATTCTAGATCCTCATCACTACTCTCGTCCTATTCTTGGGTCAATTTCGTACATTCTTTTAGGATAAAGTCTTCCTCAACGGGTTCAATCATGAAAATGGAAATGTAATACCCATGTTCATCACAATGAGGGGTCCATTGTTATTCATTCACTGCTATGTCCATCGTGGCTAAGATTTCTACCCAACCACGAGGCTCGGTTTCCTCGTCTGGAAATACTATAGGTGCATAAGCTGGGTCTTGAAGGGATCGTGGATGTTGTTCTAAACCTAAAGTCTTGGCTTCTAACCGTTCTTCCTCTTGTTTTGCTACTTTACACATCCATAGATGAGTATCCTCATGCAACCATGAGGGGTCTGATTCCAATGAGTGTATTGATTTTGTTTCCTCTTGTGTCTTATGGATGGTATTCCATTGTATTGGGGGTACATCTCAATGGTAATAGTCTTTAAGATTAACTTTAGTAATCACTCCTAAATGTTGCAAGTACAAAGAATTAGTTCCCCAATCTTGTACGATTTACAACTTGCACATGAATGGTCATCCTAAAATGATCTCATAAGCATGATTTTTCCCAAAATCACAAATGTCAAAAGTATGCTCCAACTCCACACCACAAGTGGTGAGAGATATGCCTTCTAGTAAGCCCAATGGTTTTTCTATATGTCTGTTAGCCATTTGTAGCTTCATCCTAGTAGGTCTTAATGCTGGCTTACCCCAATGTTTCCATAAAGCAGTAGTCGCGATGGCTACTCCGGCTCCTGAATCTAAGATGGCTTTGGTGGTGTAAGCCTCATGGGTTATTGGAAGATAAGTGTTACCCTCCTCTCCTTTGCTTACATCTCCGATCCGTACTTATTTGTGGTACCTTCTTGTGTGATCCTACCTGAGAGGGAGCAATAACAAGCTTGGGGAATCGGTTTGCTGCATGCTTCCACAATTCTGGTTTAACCTTCAACAATTCCTCTAGAGTGAGATGACATTGTACTTTAGCGTTCTTGATTACTTCCATTTTTCTAGGGATTACTGATTCTTCATTCCTCACTATTATAGTGGGTGCTCTCGTGCTAATAGACTTGACTTCCCATGGTCCTGTGAACTGAGGTAATTCTTGCAAAGAATTGGATTCAAAATCAGTGTGTTCACTCAGTTGTTCTTCCTCTACATCATCGTAGATAGAGGGTATGTCTTGGGGAAATTGTTCCTGCAAGTTGTCTATTTCTTGAATAGGGGAATGGGTTCCTTGTTCTTTTCTCCACTTCTCTTCTTGGATTTCTCTTAGAAATTTGTGTGAATATTTATGTATGGAAGAGAGGTATTCAACCTCTGTATTTGGTACTTGAGACAGGGATGGTGCATTCTTTTCTTGGGTCTCAAAGTCATTCAGATTCTATACAGATTCTTTTTCTCGTTGCTTTTGACCAAGTATTATAACCTCTCCAGTAGTCCTTGAAAGTGTAATTCAGGTTTTCCCATGTTATTCCAATTAAGATAACGAGAGGCTTCAAACATAGTTTGTGCTAATTCTACCATCTTCATGCAAAGTTTAGTCCTCTCAATTTCTAAATCTACTCATGGATAGTTCTTACTCATTTTAGCTATTTGGGGTCCTTCCTTTAATCTAGCCTGATATGCACAAAACATCATGTCTACGTTTTTTGGCATGGGTTCCGCTAGAACAGATCCTGGTCTTTGAGCTGGGTTCTCCTTATTAGATTCTTGAGAAGTCAATTCTAGGATTTTGGCCCTAGATTCCTTCAGACTTCCTTCCAACTCAGTTATCTTTTTACTCCATTTCCTCTTAATTCTTTCTTTGGAATCCTTCCAAGAGTTTGTCTTTTTATTACTAGACTCTCCAACTTCGCTAGATCTTGCTATTTTCTCAGGATTACGTTGTTGATTTCGTAAGAGCGCTTGGGCTCTTGTTATAGCTTGGATAGGCATGTATGTAGGGTTGGATCCATTTGCGTTGTGTACAATACCTATCAGGTTGATCGGTGTCACTTTTGAAGCATTAGCAGGGTTCTTGGGACAATCTTTGATGACATGCTCTTTACCACACTCAGCACAAAGGCCTTGTATGTTATAGTATTGTGACGGTCCTACTATTGGAGGATGGGGAAAATCCTTTATGAAATGATCTCCTTGGCACGTATAACATGGTCCTCTTGGGCCCTGTGGTCTTTGTTGTCTCAATTGGGGCCATGGATTAGGGTTGGCGTACATCACATTAGCATGATCGGGCTCCCAATTGGGTTCCAATGGTGGACTATCGTATTGATATATTTCCACATGTTCTGGTGACTCCGTGTAATATGCGGGTGGACTATCTACATGGGTAGATTCAACTGTTAGAATTAGGGTCACTTTGAGTGATCAAGGGTGAAGAAGGCACTAAAGACCTATTGAGGTTTTCTTTTGCAGCAGCGTATTTGATTGAGATGACATTAGCTGGTGGGGGTGGCTACTGAGCCAAAATAGGTTGAGGTCTCTGTTGAGCCTGATAAGGATAGTTTTGAGGAGTCCTATAGTAATGAGGTTGAGCATTATATTGACCTTGATACCTACCTGGCTAGGGGTATGCTTGCGAGTAGTTCTGTCGTACTACTTGTTTGTTTTATGGGTAGTCTTGAGCTGTGTGATTTGTGTATCGTCTCTCAATCGTATAGTATTGGCCACTAGGGTTGGCTTGTGGTTATGTTGCATTGGGACCAACATTTACCATATGATCACCACCACAAGTGTAACAATGCTTGTTTGTTGTTAACCTAGGCATCTATTTGCTACAAACTCCTAGTTTCTGGGCCACTTTTTTTGCTAGGTCCTCTATCAAGCTATACAGTTTTGAGGAAGCTAGAGATGATCAATCTGAGTCCTTATAGACTTTTCAGGGTTCCAACTCATCTCCTAAGTTGTCCTCAATGTCTATACAAATTCTTACACATTTCTCTAATGTTCTGGGTTCCTTCAAGTATACGTAGGAGCATATTTTAGAGCTCAAGAGGCCATCTAAAAACAATGAAACTTGCTTGGCCTGTGAGGGTAATTCTTGCATCGGACATCTTTCAACATATTGTCTAAACTATGTCCTATAAGTCTAACTATTTCCTAAGGGGTCTGTTTGAAGCTATGAATCAATGAAGATGTATCATGCCTGATTCCACTTTTAGAGAATTCTGTGATGAATGACTCTAACAAGTGATGGATATCCCTTAATTGCCTCTGTTGCAATGGTTGGAACCAAGTTAAAGCCATGTTCTTTAACGTTAGCCTAAAAGCATTATATTGCATGAACATGTCTTCTACTTGCTCTGCTCGGAGCACTTGCTTAAATTCTGCAACATGGTCATAAGGATCTCCTGTCCCATCCAAGTAATTTTTCATTGACTTTACTAATTGAGTGGGTCTTAATATCCTGGGGTGTTTACGTGGTCTAGGTAGGGGAAAATCATCTCTACCACCTGGTATTCTAGGTTCCCTTCGTCTTTCCACTCTATCGGTGGCCATGGTTGGTCTATCTCTCGCTATGGAATGACTTAAACTTACTTCTGGTCTCTCTTTCTTCTTCTCTCTTTGAGTGCCATGGGCTGAGGATGTTCCAGCACCCTGATGGCTCTTGTTTACATTTGTTTGAGATGGGGGGAAGACTAACTCACCTCTCCGTGTGTAGGTATTTCTTGCATGGTCTGGTACTACAAATAATCATTCTGAAGTATCATCAAGGTATACAACTTTTCGAGGAGTATCTGGGTCCTTGAATTTGTAAATCATGATGGAGCCTACCTCACTAGGTTGTTCCATTCTGTACCTGCAAAACGCTTCATCCGTTTCCTTATTCAAAAATAGTTCTATGCTTCTATTATCCAGAGGGATCCATTCTGGAATTAATACTCTTGTCAGTATAGATTTCCCTCTAGGTGTCCTAGGTTCTTCTCCTAGTGGTTCTTTTCCTTGGGTTCTCGCTTCTGTATCTAGCTGAACTACACCAAACTCATTGGTATGATTTGGTTGAGTACTTATGATGTACATTGTTCCTTCTCTGTCTATGTATGCATCTCTCTTGAATTTCACCACTAGATGTTCCAATCCAATGGGTTGGTCAGGGTTGTGCAATTGCACCACTGATCTTCGCAAAACATCCTCATTGATGCAAGCACCTAAGAGGTTGGTTCGGACATATTCTAATTGAGTTCTATGTTTAACCCTCCGTCTAGTCTTTCCATGCTAAAGGCCATTTCCAATTCACTGGTGTCTGAGCCCAACTCATAAGGGTAGCTATTCAATTGTTGAGGCCACCAACGTGCAGTAGTTCCTACACTTGCTTCTGATGATCTAAGGCTTCGTCGGTCTGACTTACCTATATGCTTGCCCAATCTAAGGTTCATGGATTTACTTCCTGGCACCCTGATCGTCAATGTCTCTTTTGTTCTTTATTGCTTGTTTAATTTTAAATTCCTTTAAATTCTTGTCTTGTCTCGATGTCTACGTCAAGATTCGACTTTTTGGTGTACTTTTGAGCTCTCGTTTCATCAGACTTAAATTCTTTCCTTTAGATTTTCATATCGCACAATTTTATCTTAGTCTTGGACTTGAAAAATTAAGTCTCTTGGATTTGATGCATTCCTATCGTCGTTCTAATTTAATCCACAATGCTAGATGTTTAACCTAAGCTAATAATTGACTAAGCGGGTTGATTATTCTTCCAACCTCGAGTTAGCTTCTTTGATTGCCCTGATGCCCAAGAAGTCGCACTTCCCAAGCCTTGCGTTCTTCACTGCCTTGCTTTGATTGCCTTTGATAGCCCTTGCTAGACCTGTAAAAATCCAATGTTTAGACCAAATCTTAAATTAATGATCAAGCACTTTGATATATACACCTTTTAGGTCCTTTTTTTGGCCAATTTTTTTTCCAAATGTCCCCCTTTCTTTCCTAGTCCCACAAATGGGTCAACCCTAAACCCACAAATGGGTCAACCTCAAAAAATAGACTTCGAATGAAAAAGATATGAGCGTTCAGGTCTTCGGGGGTAAAAATTGACAGATAGGTTTTTCTTCAAATATGAGCTAAGGGGTCTCCAATGAGCTTAATCACCCAAAAATTATCTCAAAATAGCCTCAAATTAGCCCAAAAAATTAAACCCTAAATTTGGCATTTTGGATGAACAATCGCGATGGTTTGGGACAATCGTGATGGTCAGGGACCGTCACGATGGTCCAGTTGAACCATCACCATGGCATGGTACAATCGTGATGGTCCGATGGTGCGATGCATCACGACGGTCTAAGATGATACGTCACGATAGTCTAACTCATAAGCAATCGCAATGGCGTGAGCCCATCATGATGGTCTCGACATGATGGCTTGAGCCAATCGTGATGGTCCAATTTTGAAGCATCGCGATGGCGTACCTGGTATCGTCGCGATGGTCTAATATGACACGTGGCAGAGGATTGTTGTGATGGCGTGAGCCAATCGCGACGGCGTGGGGTCGACGGGATCGCCGCGATGGTCAGTGACCGTCGAGATGGTTCAAGTGAACCGTCACAATGGTGTGAGACCGTCGCAATCGTCCAGTTGAGCCGTGGTGATGCTGTGAGCCAATCGCGATGGTGTGACACAATCACGATGGCGTGAGCCCATCGCGATGGTCCACCAAAATGCGAATTTTTTGTATGCACCTATGGATTTGTGTTTGTGCAAGGGTTGCCTACCTTGTGATGTACTCGCTTACCAAAAGTGCCGACTTTGTCAGACCATCGCGATGGTCCAACTCCAATGACAGATTCTGATAAAAAGTAGATTTCTCACCTTTTGGAAGCTTTCCTGCGGCTCTAGAGCACTGTACCTGCAAGAAAACTCAAAAACACACATGCACATACAAGCACAAAAGCTCTCTCTCCCTCTCGCATGTGCAAATGAGGGGAAATGAGGAGGATGGGTGGATATGGTGAATTTTTTGATTTTTTCGAAGTGGGAAAAGATGATGCGATGGTGAAAGAGGAGTGTAGAGGAGATGAAAAACACAAAAAACTACTTAAAAACAACAACAAAAACTGAAATTTTTACCTTCCAATGCCACTTCTTGCTATACTCTTACCATCACACATTCGTCCTAGACTTGTTCCCCGTCAACAATGCCAAATTTGGTGTTGCTCTAGCACAATGGTAGGTACCACATCAAGAAGCTCCACCTCCTTAATGTCAATGGTAGTTGCCATTGTGCTAGGGTGATAGATATATACAACCAATGTAAACATTTGAGCTCTAGAAATCAGATTCCAAGTCATTTGAATGTCATTCACTAATTGGTGCACTTGTTTCTCAGGCTTCCATGTTACGTTTGTACAAGTGTTTGTTTATCTTGAGCATGTGCATAAATTTTTATATTTTGGAGTAAAATTTTGTGTGTTTTGACCGATCTTCGTGTACGATCTCATCAACTATTTTATACATAAAGTTTAAAACAATTCAGGCTTGAAACTCTAAGATTAGAATGAATGGACTATGTGTTAACTAGACATTGAATATACATTACCTTGTGCATAGTAGATGGATCAATTGTGGATGCCCGACATTCGTAGAACTGAGTTTCTTTTGTATGCTTGGAGAACTTGTATCTTGTGCTAGGATAAGACACAAAGGTAATGGGCACATAGCTCTTGAATGATACATTCTTTTTGTAATGGGTTTTGATAAAGGAATTCTCAAAACTAATGTCTAAGTGTTGGACTCTTGTGACATATAGAAGCACCTTCGATTGGTCATTTGCAACAAAATCCTTTTTTAAGACTTTGACTTATTCTTAATGATTTTTTTAAATCCAAAAGCAATCCAACCATATATGTGGATGAGTATTTAGGGGGGGGTGATTATGCATGCATATGAATCCAAACTCATTCCATTATGATTTGTGTCATGCCTCAAGAACTTAAGAGAGCATCTTTCATTCTGTTATAATTTTCAATAGCTTCAACCATAGAAAAATTGTTGCTTTTATGACTTGTGGCTGACATGATTAATGAAAATGATGCAAGGACGTGACCACCCTCACAATGAGAATGATTATAACATTACACACAACCAAATTCAATATGTATAAAACAAGGAACCTGACAATGAAAAGGTTTTGACTGAATTGACACGATTATTTTTTATTCAAACTTGCTTTGAGTTGATGAAGACTTGGCTCTCATAGTTTAATTGAATTGCATAATGATCAACATGATAATTTTCTTATCATGATATAGTGATTTTCTCATATGATATGATCAGTATTTGTTACAAGTCGATCTAACTAATCTTTGTGAGTTTCCATCTCATAGAATATCCATTCCATCACTTGAGTGTGTTTAAACCACCCCATATGCACTATAACTGTGGACCAATGACAATTGACCTGATCCATCAACCAAGTCCTTCACTTTGAAATTGAACCCAATGTGAAGATCCATGATACGAAGACCTAGGTGGTGTACATGTGATGAGATGCATTTGTACTTGTTGAAGATGAAGTGGTTGTGCAAAAACGTTGCACTACACCAGCCAAATGAAGTCCAGAGATATGTGGCAGGTCCTTTTAGCTTTCCAAAGGATGTATTAGACACCCTATGTACCTTGGAAGATCACTCTCAAAAAGATGAATTAAAACAAATAAGTTGGAGTAGGTTCAAGAACAAAAAACTTGTTATTTATGTTCATACACATATCTAGTGTTTTGAACAATTTTCTAGCTACAATAGCAATTGATTTGATTCCTTTTGGCTAACTCTTATTAACTTAGTATGCTAACAATGAAGAGTTATTTCATAAAAAATGATGAACTATATAAAGAGAAAAGGTTTTAGCAAGTTGTAGCATCACCCCGATTTTCACGGGTTGTAGCAATACTCAGAAACTAGGCTAGCGAAATGTTAATATCTCACGATTCCAAGAGGGAATGCTTAAGAAATTTTGTATGCATATACTAGACGGTATGCTGATTCTATCAAGATTTGAATAATGGAAAATGATGAAGTACACACTGAGAACCAGCTCTGAGAAAATGACTATTTTGATGGAGTGCCGATAGAGATGTAAAGTATGAACAGATATAGTCAACTTCAAC
>CM035410.1:163886480-163888980 GCA_020310875.1 Ceratopteris richardii
TAGATGCAGATTTGGCAGGATGCAAGGATGATAGGAGGAGCACTTCTGGATATATTTCTTTTGCAGGTGACAAACCAATTTCGTGGTCTTCAAAGAAGCAACCTACTGTTGCTTTGTCCTCCACAGAGGCAGAGTATAGAGTACTGCCTATTGCCACACAAGAAGCAATATGGATTAAGCTTCTGTATACAGAATTGGGTTTATTTACTAGGTTTCCAATAATCTTTAGAGATAATACAAGTTCTCTTGACCTTGCAGCTAATCCTATTTACCATGCTAGGACCAAACACATAGAGGTCCATTACCATTATGTGAGAGAGAAATTGATAAGCAAGGAGATTCAACTTACCTATGTATCAACCAACATGCAATGTGCAGATTTGTTGACTAAAGCTTTGGATGGAACCAAACTTTGCAAGTTCAAATCCATGATTGGATTGCAGGATATACTTGAAGATTGAAGATGAAGACTTAAGCCAAAATGTTTGGCTTGAGGGGGAGCTGTTGGTGTAAATCACAAGCCTACACATTTGGCTTGAAAGATCTTACATATGTGAAGAAGCATATGAACCACTGCTAGTGGTTAATTACCACTTTATCTCATTGTAAAAGTCAAATTGACTTGGAATATCTTGTAATCACCTACCAAAAGGATTCGTGGAAAAATTAGTTGTATGATTGAAAGAATATCTCCTAGCATTAGGAGCTTGATCATAGGGAGCCAAAAGTTTGAATTTGAATTCAAATTTTCACTCATCTCTTATAAAAATGGACATGAAAAGTCGCGGGTAAGTGAGAGCACTCCCGAGCCTAGCATTACTGATTTCTGAGTGTGTGTGAGGTCTACACTCTAGCCCACACCTCTCTACACCATTTGGCATTGATGTTCATGCAAATGGAGTTGTATACAAATGTTCATTAATACATACATTCATATTGTCCATCTCTGAGTTCTCTGTTAGTCTACTCAAAAGTCTGTGAACTTGTCAAGGGCATATCTCGGTCAATTCTTCACCAAATTCAGTGATTCAAAGCTTGTTGGATTCAACTTGAAGTAATCTACATGCTATCAAATTTTGAAGACATTCTATTCAGCCATTTCGGAGAAATCGGCGTCGAGGTGATCTCTGGTCATTTTTTGCTACAGTCCTAAAAACTCAGGAGTATAGCTTAACTTGCTAAATTGATTTCTCTTAGCATAGTTTATCATTTTACATCACTCCACTTTGAATAGGTAGGTTACTAAACTAATTAGATACCCCTAAAGGGAATTTTTCCAATTCCTACTGTGCTGGTCATACTGAGCAAAATACCCAGCACGTGTCAAGACATAAATAGAAGGTTTTCTTGAGTTTGTGACTTCCAAAATTACTTGTTTTGATTCAATCATTGCACACATCATTTCCAAACGACATAGGATATTTTATGGTGTCATTGGAAAGCTAAGGAGGTCTAGTTATCAACTCTGAAGAAGAAGAGGGCTGGTACAAAGTAGGTTTAGCAGTACCTACTCAGCCTCTTGGAGTATGCATCCATCTTTCCCAATAGTGGTATCAGAGCAAACTAAGGTAAAATGGGAGATGGTTTTCCTGCATTTATTGACAAAATGGACAGGAAAAACTATCAAGCATGGTCTCTAAGGATGAAGACCTACTTACAAGGAAGGAGTCTCTATGGTTACATCTCAAGAGATGAGGAATTGCCCTCATTTAAAGCAAGAGGATTACCAACCAAGGAAGAACATGAAAAGCTCAACACATGGTGTGCTAAGGATGCATTGGCAAGGTCTTATTTACTCAAATCTATATCTGATTTTCTTTTTCCACATATTAGAAATTTTAAGATATCCCAAGAGACTTGGGAAACCTTGTCATCATATTTTTCCTCCAACACAAGGGCTAGGAAAAATCAGTTGTGGATTGAATTCACAACACTAAGGAAGCAACCTAAGCAAGATGTTTCAGACTTTGTGACCAAGATTAAAGATGTAGCAGATCAGTTAGCAAGCATAGGAGAAGAGATTGAAGAAGAACAGATTGTAAGGCAAGTGATCAATGGGATCAAGGCTGATGACAAATGGGAAAGCTTCACCACTGCCATGGATCTTTACATGGACATTTGCACTCCAGATCTTACAACTCTCATGGGACAATTGTTTACTCATGAAGCAAAGCTCAACAAAAATGGAGACACATCCAAAGGTAATAACTCTTCTGCCCTATACACTGATAAGAAGTCTAAAGATAAAGGCAAGAGCAAGAAGGTGGAAGATGAAGGCCCTACTTCTCAAGCCAACTATGCAGGGAGAGGTAGATCTTCAAGAGGAAGGGGCAGAGGAGGTAAGCCAGGTAGGAGGAGATCTTATAACTCCTCACCATGCAACATTTGTGGTTTATCGAATCATACTACAGATGAGTGTTTCAGGAATTATAAGAATCAGAGAGGAAGAGGATACCAAAGAGGTGGCTACTCACAGTCAAGAGGCAGATTCAACCATCAC
>CM035410.1:163923980-163926480 GCA_020310875.1 Ceratopteris richardii
ACAGAGGAGCAAGATGACTCCTTACTGATTATGAACATGACCTCCAAGGAAAGTACAAATGATGACAATTTATTTTATATTGATTCAGGTTGCTCTAACCATGTAGCTGGAAATGTTGCATTGCTCTCTGATTTGGAAGAACCTAAAGGAAAGCATCAGGTACAAATAGGTGATGACACTAAACACTCTGTTATAAAAGTTGGTAATGTGAAGACATGTGATGGCAAACAGAATCTTCTGAGTAGAGTACTCTATGTACCTACAATCACCAAAAATCTTATGAGTGTTGGTCAGATTGTAGAGAAGGGATTGCAGGTCAGATTCACACAACATGGAGTTTATGTGGAGGACCCAAAGAATAGTTTCAAGAGAATAGCAAAGGGAGAAAAATCAGGTAGGTTATTTACCTTTGAACTTGAAGATACAAAAAATATTGCATTGTTCAACTACAAGGATCAAACCTTATCAGAATTAGAGATTTGGCACAAAAGACTTGGACACATAGGTGAGAGAACCATCAAGCAAATGTGCAGGGATCAATGTGTGCTTGGGATACCTAATGTATCCAAGCAACACATGATATATAAGTGTGAAGCATGTCAATTTGGTAAGTCACATAGGTTGCCTTATTCAAAGAGAGGATTCATGCACCAAGACTATCTAGACTTGGTACACACAGATGTTTGGGGACCTAGCAAGGACCCTTCAATATCAGGATCAAGGTACTATGTATCTTTTATTGATGACTATAGCAGATGGACAATTTTATACTTTATGAAGGGTAAAGATGAAGTATTTAATTGTTTCAAAAAGTATCTTGCACTTGTTGAAAACCAGACAGGTAGAAGACTAAAGAAGTTAAGGTCAGATGGTGGAGGAGAGTATTTCTCCAATGACTTTGAAGAATTCTTGCAGGAAAAAGGCATCAAAAGGGAGATTACAACCAGATACTCACCTGAACAAAATGGTGTGGCAGAAAGAAGAAATAGACTTATTGTGGAAACAGCTAGGGCTATGCTCAATGAGAAGAAGCTACCAAATTATTTATGGGCAGAAGGAGTTTCTACTGCAACCTATCTCATAAACAGATTGCCATCCAAAACACTTAATGGTATGACACCTTATGAGGCTTGGCATGGTAAGAGACCATCTCTGGATCATTGTAAAATTTTTGGTTGCATAGCATATGTGCATATACCCTCACAGGTAAGAGGGAAATTAGACCCTAAAGCTGAAAAGTGTATCTTCATTGGTTATGATTTAAACCAGAAAGGGTACAGATTCTACAACCCCACAAACAAAGGCTTCAAGGTAAGCAGAGATGTCATCTTTGATGAGAATGATTCATGGTATGAAAATGAGTGCAGGAAGGTAAGTCTACCATATGATATAGATGAAGACTTTCCAAAGCTAATCAAGCAGGAATCAATCAAAGAAGATGATTCAGAATCAGATGATGAAGACTCCATCAATCTTGAGGAGTTCAAAGCTTGGAAATCAAAAGGAAAGCTAAAGATGAAGGATATTCCAGAATCTTCAACTCAGGCTATGAGGAGGTCTCAAAGAGAAAGTAAGAAGCCAATTAGGTATGGTTATGATACTTCTCTTGTTACAAAGCATTCAGTATATCTTGCAAAAGATCTCTTGAGTGAAGAACCAGGTACCTATGAGGAAGCAATCAAGAAACCAGAATGGAAGGAAGCAATGGATGAAGAGATGGAAGCTCTTGAGGAGAGTGATACTTGGGACTTAGTACCCAAGAAAGAATCCATGAAGGTGATAGGATCCAGATGGATCTACAAGGTAAAGAGGAATTCAGATGGAACCATAAACAGGTATAAAGCCAGGTTGGTAGCCAAGGGTTTTGCACAAACCCAAGGCATAGATTATGAGGAAACATTTTCTCCTGTGGCCAAGATGCCAACTATCAGAGTTATGGTGAGTGTAGCTGCATCCAAGAATTGGAACATGTACCAATTGGATGTGAAGAATGCATTTCTGAATGGATGGATTTCAGAGGAAGTCTACATGTCACAACCACCTGGATATGAAGACCCAATTAAGGTAAATCATGTTTGCAAATTGAAGAAAGCTCTATATGGTTTGAAGCAGGCACCTAGAGCATGGAATTACAGATTGACCACCTACCTACAAGACCAAGGATTTGTAATGAGTAAAGCAGATACATCTTTGTTCATCAAAAAGACAAATTCAGAGGTAATCTATTTGTGTGTCTATGTTGATGACATCATTGTTACAGGGAATGATGTTCAAGGAATTAGACATATCAAGGCACAAATGATGAAGGAATTCAAGATCAATGATCTTGGATTATTAAAATATTTCTTAGGACTTGAGTTGATTTATACAGATACAGGTATATATATCACTCAAAAAAAGTATATACAGGACATGGTCAAGAAATTTGGTTTGCAGGAAGCTAAGGTATCAAACATTCCAATGGAAGTCAATCACAAGCTTAGTACACATGAAGGAGAAG
>CM035410.1:163948980-163956480 GCA_020310875.1 Ceratopteris richardii
AGTGGTTAAAAACAAACAACAATGTTGCTGAAGATATGACCAGACAAGTATACTGCATCACATGCAAAAATTCAGGACATACTAGTGCCAATTGTGCACTTAATCAGACATTCTGCGCTATCTGCAACACTGCCGGACACACCACCGAAAACTGCACATACAACACTAGAGTACAGGGAACAACGACTGTCAATGCAATTATCCAGGAACAAGGACAGCCAGCCAACCATTATGTGCCTCCACAAATGAGAAACAACCAGCAACAAGGATATCAAAATTACAGAGGACAGAGGAATAACAACTATAATGCAAGCCGCTGGCAGAATGGACCACCACCAGAAAATCCCAATTTACCACCACCATGCTGCCATTTTTGTGGTGAATTTGGACATATTAGGAGATTTTGTAAGGATGCAGCTGAGTATGATCAAAGGAAAAAGGAACGTCAAAATCCAATGGCCAACATGGTACAAATCACACCGGTGGAAACACAGCCTGCTGCAGTCCAGACCCGATCCGGTAAACAATTGCAACCGGCAGCAGAAATATTTGAACCAGGGATACGTGAACAACATAGAATGTACAACAAGGCTAGTCAATGGACCACAGTAGAATCACTAGTCTTCCCAGAGCCTATTCCGGTAACCCAGCCATTGTTAACAAAGGAAGGAACACAACAACGGGAGTCAGTAGCGGGGACATCATCAGTAGCAGATACATTACCAACCGTAGACACCTTCGCATCAGTAGAGGCATCAACTCCAACATCAGTGGAGCCTGTCGATCAATCTCAACAGGCCTGGGAAATCCTATCTAAGGCATCTATCACTCTGCCTATGGGCCAACTACTGGCATTAGTACCTGGAATTCGACAACAGTTCCAACAACAGTTCAGTCCGGTGCCTTCTTGTATTCCAGCGACAACAGCAGTTCAACCGGAACCTGATTCTACGGTCGATCATTCAGTCCCCATGATTACAATATGGTATAAGAATCAGAAGATTACGCAGGTATTAATTGATGGAGGCTCTGGTGTTAACATTGCGACTGCGGCATTATGCAAAAGGTTAGGATGGACCGAAATCGAACCAGTTCAATTTTTTGTCAGAATGGCAGATCAATCGAGAGTCCATCCCGTAGGACTTGTGCGGAATGTACCCATCACTTTACAAGGTACAACCTTTAAAATGACCTTTGTTATACTAGATCTGCCGGAATCCACTTTGGATTACAACCTTCTTTTCGGCCGACCTTGGCTGAAGCATGCTAAGGTAATACAGGACTGGTCCGCACAAGAGCTTACGTTTAAAGATGCCAATCGTAGATATGTGGTAAAATTAGATGCTATACAACCTTGCGAGCTACACGCTAGACCGTATTTTGCTGAACTAGTCCATATGCTAGATGGGTTTTCAGATGATGAAGAAGAAGAATTTCTGAAGAATAACGCTGACTTAATTTCCTTGGGGACTGTTGATCTACAGTCCATTGTAGATAATTGGAACGCTTCAGTCTGTACAGTAATACCCATCACAGAAGAGGCTAAGAAGGAAGACACTGTTTCGACACATGACGATGAACTGCAACAACTTTTTAAACCAATAGACGACACAGAGAAACATCAACAGTTCTATGTCCCTGAAGATTAGCTGATCACTTACAATTTAGGAGATGAAGATCATCCGCGTCCTGTGAAGATAAAGCAAAACTTACCGGAAACATTTCAAGCAGGCTTAATCCAGCTACTCCGAGAATTCACTCACGTCTTTGCATGGGATTACAAAGACATGAAAGGATTGGACCCCCGCATCTACCAGCACAAGGTCATGCTAAAGCCAGAAGCAAGGCCGATAAAGCAAACCAGCTACCTGATGAATCCCCATTATGCATCTCAGGTAAAGAGAGAACTGGATAGATTATTAAAAGTCGGATTCATCATGCCACTAGAGCATGCTGAATGGATCTCTCCGATTGTGATTGTGCCAAAGAAAAACAAGCAATTGCGAATCTGTGTAGATTACCGAAAATTAAACGCAGCAACCGTACCGGATCCCTTTCCAATCCCCTTTTTGGATACCATGCTTGATAGAGAAGCAGGCCACGAGATGTATTCATTCCTAGATGGATACAGTGGCTACAACCAAGTGAGAATGGCCGAAGAAGATATACCAGAAACTGCATTTATTACCAACTGGGGTGTCTTTGCGTGTACGGTAATGTGGTTTGGATTGAGAAACACACCAAGCACATTTCAAAGATGTATGCAAGAGATATTTTCTCCTTATCTCACTTCCTTTATGCAAGTATATCTCGACGATTTTTCAATTTTCGGTAAGATGATAGCACACCTGTTCCATTTACGGTGCTACTTTCAGAAATGCAGAGAGTATAGACTCTGCTTGAACCCAAACAAATCTGTGTTTGCGGTTTCATGTGGCAAGTTACTTGGCCACATTGTATCTGCACAAGGTATCCAAGTAGATCCAGATAAAATTTTGGCAGTACTAGAAGCTCCGGTGCCCGCTACTCCAAAAGAAGTCATGCGCTTTATGGGCCAAGTACGGTGGCATGGGAGACACTTACGGTGGCTTGCTCATCTGGCTATACCACTAAACAAGCTAATCACCAAGATTCCTCGACAATTTGAATGGACCCAGGAATGCCAGATAGCATTTGATCGATTAAAGCATTTATTAACACAAGTTCTTATCTTACAATCGCCGGACTGGGATCACCCATTTCATGTATTTGTTGATGCTTCAGATATAGCAGTAGGAAGGCTGTTGATGCAACAAATTCATAAATGGTTCAGACCAGTGTATTATGCAAGTCGAAGATTAGCTCCTGCTGAGAAGAATTACTCTGTAACAGAAAGAGAATGTCTAGGGTTAGTATATCCGGTCAAAAAATTCAGACATTACTTGCTAGGCCATAAATTCACATTTCATGTAGATCATGCTACACTTGTCTATCTAGTTCGGCAACAGCATCTAGGTGGTCGATTAGAACGATGGGTGTTACTCTTGCAGGAATTTGACTACGAAGTCATTCACCGGCGAGGCAGTTCACATGCCTTAGCAGATTTCTTATCCCGCTTAGATTCCGGTGAAGCTCTGGTGGGCATAGATGACACGACACCCGCGATTTATGTGTCAGCACCAATTAATGAAGATTCTGCAGACCCACCTATCCCATTTTCATATTATGATTAGATCTTGACCTTTCTCACTGATGGTTGCCTTCCATCTCAGACTTCCAGGGCAGTATGAAGGAAAATTGCAGTCTTTAGCCACTGATCTCGGTTAATTGCTGGAGAACTATATTATGTAGATCATACCGGAATCCTACTTTGCTGTATTCCACCACATGAAGTTAACTCAGTTATCACGTTGGCTCACTCGATTCCTTCCGGTGGCCATTTTGCAGCAGACTTAACTCACCGGAACCTTTCCAAAAATGGGGTCTAGATTTTATCGGTCCGATTACACCTCCGACAGTCTTCAGTAACAACCGTTACATACTGACCTGTACAGACTATGTAACCAGATGGGCAGAAGCCTGGGCTTTATGGTCTGCTACAGCAGTTGCGGTAGCCAAATGTCTACTAACCGATGTCTTTCCACGTTTTGGCTTACCACTGGAAATTGTCTCAGATTAAGGCACTCATTTTGTAAACAATTTAATGAAGGCACTGACACAGTCGTTCCAGGTCACACATAAATTTAGTTCTCCTTATTATCCTTGTGCTAATGGTTTGGCCGAAAGTACAAACAAATCTTTACTGAATATGCTTCGGAAATTGATCATGGAAGCACCGAAAAGATGGGATCAATTGCTACCTGCAGTATTATGGGCATACCGAACTACATACAAGGTAACAACAGGATTAACACCCTTCAAACTAGCTTATGGCTTAGAAGCAATAGCACCAATGGAGATAGTTATACCAAGTTTATGAGTGTCAATCGTTCAGAATCTACTAACGGAAGACTCATTGTCATTTCAGTTGGACACACTCAGAGAGTTAGACGAGCACCGATGGCTCAGTTTTTTAACCATGCACGAAGTCCAACTAAGACAGGCAAGGACGCACGATCAAAACCTGAAGACTCCAGTGTTTTTGATGGGTAAGCTTGTGCTTTTCTATAATGCAAAGTCGAATAGATCTGCAGGCAAATTCAAATTATGATGGTTCGGCCCTTACAAGATCTCAGAGCAAATCGGTCCAGCAACTTTTCGGTTGAATACGTTGACCGGAAATCCACTTCCAAAAGCAATCAACGGTTCGAAGCTGCGACCGTATCAACACGCTGCTAGCCCGCATTAAAACATTCGGCGGTGGACTGCATTTTTTTTACTTTACTTTTCCTTCTGTTCTTTCTTTTCTTTTTAAATAGCCACGTTTTTGTCATAAGCCGCCCTCCTTACTAATTACTCGAGCATGCACGCCAAATTGAAAGCAGTATCATTTAACCACCGCACAATGATAACCATCACTTCCTACCCCCCCCACCGTAATGTCTCTACTTAATCTCTTTGGTTGCGCCAAAAATGCTATTGTGTTCTTGTGATTGTGCTTGTGTTTTCTGTGTTCTGTGTATCCGTGTGCTGTGCTCTGTTTCGTGTGCGCCATGGAAGCATTGGCGAACTACGCAGCTTTCTGTGATGGTATCCCTACCGAGGTAGGAGAATACCTGCGCACCCGAGGGTTGGCCAACTTCGCTGAGCTGCCTTGGCACTCAGTGGAAGCCCATCCCTTTTTCACACAGATCATACCTGCCATCGCCCAATCCCCCATCGCTGAGCGACAATGGGTCTTCCCCTCCCTACCATCTAGAACCGTAATAACCTTCCAAGCCTTTGCCGAAGCCTTCCGCCTCACTTCACAAGGCCGCGAGAATGGCCCAAGCATCCTTGTAGCCCGAATGATAGAACTCTTCCCCCGCTATTCATCAAACGAGTACGCCATCCTCTGTCGCCCTGAACCTGAAAGAACTGCACTCCAGTTCTTAGTCGCTATCCTAAACCTCCAGAAATGCACCTACGGCATATCCCGCCCTTTCTACTCCGCCATCGACCTAGCTGCCCAAGAACCCGTCAACTTTGCCTCCTTTTTCTTTCACCGTATTCACAAGGAATGTGTAGCCATAGTGAAACAAGTCAATAAAGGAACTACCCATCGTTCTAGATTACCCCACATTATTTCATTTCTCTTTCCGGCCATACTCGCAGCACAACCACCACCACGGGGGCCCGTCCTGAGACATGAGGACTCGATACAGCTGCTAGAGGATGAGGAAGAAGAAGATGAAGAAGAGCTCAACCAATTATTTCGCCGAAAACGCATTAGGATTAGCTCATCCAAAAGTGAGGCACAAGGCTCAGTCGGAAACAATAAAGATGACGATAAAAAAGACGAGAAGCAAGAAGAGGAGACATTCCATGATACAGCCACATCAATGCACAATAAATCATCGACTGAGCAACAAGAACACCAAGATCGAACAGAAACAGAAACAGTTTCAACCGAAAAAGAATCAGAGCAACAGGTAGATGAGCAGCAATCTGCTCGGGAAGCACTAGATAAACTACTGAAGGCAGTCGAATCAACAGAAGCCAACAATGCAGAAACAGAACAACAGTCATTAGATAAGGTAATAACCACTGACTCTGCCCTTCCCAAACCACCACCAGTTAACCCCATTCCCCCACCGGAACCACCCCGCATTCCCATCCAACCCAGTCACCCTACCGAAAACGCTGAATCCTCGTCATCCTCCCTCAATTATTCCCCACCAAATTCCCAACAACTCCTCACCGCATCACAACCTCGCCCTCCTCTGCCACCCCACTCCATTCTAGTCTTCTTTGAGTTAGAATCTATGGGTCGCCTCTTGATTAACTTATCCCAACAACTGCCGCAACAATTGAAGCAAATCACAGACAATGCACGAGATGACTTCCAACGCAAATTGGAAGTGATGGAGGCAGATATCACCCCCCTCCAGGAAGAGTTACAGGCAGCAAAAGCAGAAAACCACGCACTCCATGAACAGATAAAGCAATTACAGGCCACACTCCAAGCACAGGAAGAAATCACAAGCCAACGAGATAAGGCTCTGGCAGTAGTGCATGAAAAAGAAGATTTACTGATTGCTGCCAATGCAGAGATCACAAAGTTAAATCAAACAATCAAAGATACAGAAGATACCAGAATCGCGCTAGGAAACCTACTCGAAGAAACAAGAGTCCAGCTGCGAGAAGCAATACAAAAGAACCAAGAGCAGTAGAGAGAAGCTAAGCAGGCAGAAGAACAACTACAAAGAACAAAAGAATCCTTAGACGATGTCAATAATATGCTTAAACACCAATTGAACAGGGAATCCAAATATCAGAAGGACTCAGCAAATGCCCGCAGAGAACGAGATTACTACAAAACCATAGAGTTCTAGAACCAACAGTTCGGAAGACTAGATAATCAGTTGTGCAACCAGAAAGACCGAGTCACTGATATGCAGAAGCAAGTAAATGAAATGAAGACAGCCAGAGATGCGGCATTATCCAACGACTTCTACTTACAGGAGGCCTTTTCGCAAACACAGGCCGAAATTTTGCTCACTGAAGCCATCGCCCTTAGCTCTGTTAGAGTAGATGCGCAAGTATTAGAGCCAGACACCCTTAAACAATTATTAGAAACGAGTGGTTGAGTAACGGATTGTGTGTCTGATTACTATAGTTCACCGTAACGAGTGGTTGAGTAACGGATTGTGTGTCTGATTACTGTCGTTGTATTGCGTTTTGGCATGTTCTTCGGTTGATTAAGTACTCTGAGTCAGTCTGAGTAGTGATATTACGGTGTGAGTTTGAATAGGCGACTTGAAGCGTTGTTGTAAGGTATCCTGTTTGTTTTGCCGGATTCATGTTGTTTGGTGTTATTATTTGTTGACTCCGAATATGCGGAAGAATTAGTACCTCCGGTAAATGTGAACCTTTATTTGAAGATTGCTGTAAAGTGTTGTGACGGATGAATCTGTCAGTTCGCTCTGGTTGATTTACTACATACTGTTGAGTCTGAAGATCGGGCTACAGCTCTGTTCCAATAGCAGGTTAGTCTGAAGAAGTTCGGTACCCGGGAACATAGAAATCAAGTATTGTCGAGTTAATGCTATTAACTGAGCTAAGACGCGTATTAGTGCTTTTGTTGTTGTGACGAAGATTTGGGAAATAAGTACAGGGCCTCTGTCTAACAGACCCCTACCACTCCCAAGAACCCATGTTGATCTGGTAATGACTTTCGGCTAGTCAGAGACGTTACAATCTAAGAGATACATTTAAGATATATATGTTAATATATTAAACATTTTACATTTAACACTTTTACGTTTAACAATATAAATATATATATATATATATATATATATATATATATATATATATATATATATATATATATATATATATATATATATATATATATATATATATATATATATATCTATC